>JAJMRT010000065.1:47080-59123 GCA_030558065.1 Geotrichum phurueaensis
GATGAAATTCTGTACATGCACAAAAAATTAACAGCAAAAAAAAAAAAAAAAAAAAAAAAACTAACAAAATGACAAGCAAAAATATATATATAGCAAATACAAAAATACCCAATAACAATAATGATGATGATAAAATATTAATTAAAAAAAAAAAAAAAAAAAAAATAGAATGGCCTGTAAACCCCATGCTAGAGTCATTTTCCCAGGATTCCTCGTCATCGGGTACACTTTACCCTTCACCCCCTGGCGCGCGCGCTGATCAAACCATTGAGCATGGCGCGGAAAGCTAAGACGCAGACCCCAACCCACCGCTACTGCAGGGCGTCAACGGCTTGCCACGCCCCTTGCCTAAGTCTCTAATTGTTCATTTCAAATGTACATGTAATATATGTGTAGGCTGGTGGCTGGGATTGCTTCTTTTGTTCTATGGGTTTGGTTAATCCGCGCGTTTGACCTCACCGGCCATGCCCAAAAACATGGAAAGAGGCGGCCGGTTGGCGCCAGAGAAGGAGCGCTTGTGTTTGAGGCCGCTGGCGCTGGGTGGCAGCAACCCGGCGCTGGCGCCGCCATTGGCACTAGCCGCACTCATGCCGGTGACAGAAAGAAGGTCGTTTGAAGACGAGAGCGCCAACGGGCGGAGGGCATTCTGCGGCGGCGACAGGGTGGGAGACGATGATGATGATGATGATGACGGCGGCGAGGCAATCAGCTCGCGCTGGCGAGCCTCAATGATATTCTGGCGGCGCATGGTCGCCGCGGTATCGGCGTTCGACGAGGATCGCGAGCGCGAGCGTGCGGTCTCAAGACGCTGCAGCACGCGATCAAAAACCTCAAAGCGGTGGAGCAGCACCTCACGCAGGAACCGCTGGGGGTGTTTGTCTGCAAGCGTTACTGCCGTGTTAATACGAGGGCGCAGGATAAAACGCGCCAAGTGGTGCGAAATCAAGTCCACAGCCTCAGGTACGGGCTCGTCTTTAGTGGGATCGCGGTCCTCAGGCAGACTGGCCAACTCGGCAAAGTGAGTAATGAGCAGCTGCAGCGTTTCAATGTGAACGCGGGCAAGGTGACTAAGCAGGTTAACGATTCGGTCAATTTGTTCTTCAGGGGTATGTTTTGACGATGGCGCGTACGTGTTCTTGACACTGTCATAAACCGTTGACGTCACAATTGAGTCTGGCAATTCTAACAAAAAGTCCTTGATGGTAGAAATCACCACAGGCAGTGGCACCGTCGCTACAATTTCGTTAAAGTTGTCGAGCTTGGTGCCGGTGTTGAGAGAGTTGCGCAGACTTTGAATTTCAATAATGGTTGCAGATGGTGAGGTCCAGAGATCAAGCAGCAGCTGGCGCGACTCCTTTGATAGATTACGGAATTTAGTACGGTTGGGCACGATGCTACCAGTTTCAGTTGTCACCAGCAGGCCGGGTTTGCCAGTAACGCTTGGGAACTCGGCCGTCTTGTCGGATTTGGTGCTGTGGGTATCGTCATTGTCCTCTGGTTTCTCATCGTCATCTTTATTTTCGTCAGCCGCCTCCTTTTCATCAGCTTGTTTCGAGGCTGCAGGTGCAGTTTCGAGAGTGCCGTTTGGCATCAGCGTTTGTGGTGCAGTCAAGAAGTCCAGCGTCTGAGGCACCAAATATGCACTGTTTTCAAGATCAACACCAAAAGTCTGGATTTTTTCGCCCCGCTTGAAAAAGTTGTTGTAGGTCACAGGCTGCGGCGCGTATTCGCCCGTCCGGTAACGATCCACGAGATAAGCAAAATCCTTTTGCGTGTCAATAACCTCCTCGTGTAAGTTCATGCGCTCGGTGGTGCTTGCCAGCACAGCAAACGATTTAGTCACGGCAGTGGAAAAGTCTCTGAGTACTGTCTTGACCGCAGCAAGACGGTCGCGCTCGCACTGTTGCATGTACCCTAGCTTCTCGTAGATATTTTGCTCGAGCTGGCACCGCTGTTGGTCCAAAGCAAGCACAAGGTCCTGGTACTTTTGGTCCGCCTCGGTGATCTCTCGCTGCAGTTTGCTCATTTGCGACTCGCGAGTGCTCTCGTCGCCATCGCCAATAAAGCCAGAAAAGTACCCACTAACAAGAGAAAACGTCTTGCTGTGGCCACGGCGCTGCGTTGACTTGGGAGACACTAACCCACCCGCGGCCGCTGCATTAGCGGTGCCGTTGGGGGTTGATGTGACCGAACCGGGCGTCGTTTGCGCTGAAGTGGGGGTACCCGAGAGTGCGGCCGCGTCGAGCACAGTATCCGGCGCAAAAGCAGCTGGCTGCCACTGGTACTTGGAGTTGGTGGATCCGGAGAACCTGCTCCCGACAGCGCCAACCAGCCGCAGAAAGCTGTGGTCAACTAGCCACTGGCCAAATCGTTCGGCGTCGCCAAGGCTTTTCAAGTTCACGTACTTGCGCGCGTAGGAAACGAGCTGCTCGCCCTCAATCACGTGCTCGTAAGATCCAAGCAGCGTGATACGCAGGGTCTCCTGGGGAATGGTAGTGGTCATTGATTTGAGTAGCAGGCAGAATTTGTCGTAGGGATAGACCAGGGAACCAATGCGAATGTCGGGGCGAGGAACAGGTGCGCTTGGTGGCGGGCTGTCGATATGTGAAGGCGGGGTCTTAGGAAGCAACTGGCTCAGGCGTTTCTGCTGTCGGGTTGGCGAGCTAGAGATGGGCGACGTGACAATCTTGGGCACGCTTGAATCGGAGAAATCTTCCAGCTGCCGCGCCTTGGTGAAGTAAGCTTGTTGAGCCTTGCTCACCTGCAGCGTGGCCTTGTGGTAGTTGCGGATCTGGTCTAGAAGACTGGCCTTTGCGTCGGCTATCCGCTGGCGGTGGTCGCCAGAGTACTGAGCAAAGGGGCCCCTGACGAGACGCTCGAGGTGGGCTGCGATGCGTGAATGCTCCTGACCCTGAATTCGCGACTCGTCGAGAATAGACGTAAAGGCCTGCTTGAGAGATGCACCCTCGTCGCGATTGAAGCCGGAACTAGCGGCACTGCCGGTTTGGACGTCACGCGCGGTGGTTTCAAGATTGGCAGCGTATGCGGATTCAACAGAGATCCGGTTTGACAGGAAAGCCAGCACCTGTGCGTTTTCAGCAACGCCCTGCTCAAGCTTGTCAAACAACACATTTACGCCGGAAATGTAATCGGGTGTCCAAAAGGACGTAGAGAAAGACTGTGATCGGGCCATAGTTGGGGGGAATGTTGATGATGATTGGAAGATAGGGGTAAAAAAAAAAAAAAAAAAAAATTTAAAAAGATAAAAAAGATTTAAAAAAAAAATAATAAAAATAAATAAAACGGAGGTTTTAGAAAGTGGGAAAGGGGCGAGACGTAAATAAATTTGGATGGTTGGCAGTACAAATCGCAACTGTGGCAGGTACTACCCAAAATAGCAGCTTCACAAGATCGCAAGCCTGTGACTTCAACAAACAAAAAAAAAAAAAAAAAAAAAAAAAAAAAAAAAAAAAAAAAAAAAAAAAAAAAAAAAAAATAAAAATGAAGAAAATAAAAAGATTTATTTTTTGTAATGAGACCTATAGAATACAAAATATACAAAAAAAAAAATAAAAGAGGTTATCCGTAAACTCGTGGCTCCAGCTGCTTACAGCTTGGCTTTGACGGGCTGCGCGGCTTCACCCAAGAAAGTGGCAGCAATGATTCGGCGCTGGATCTTACCGGTCGCAGTCTTGGGCATGACCTTGGTGAAAAAAATCTTGGTAGGCACCTTGAAGTTAGCCAGCTTTGTTTTCAAAAACGCCTTGATGTCAGCCTCCAAGGCAGCATGGTCATCGTGGCCGGGCTTGAGCACAATGGCCGCGTTGACAACCTGACCGTACAACTCATCGGGGGCACCAAACGCAACGGCCTCAGCCACAGCAGGGTGCGCCAGCATAACACCGTCAAGCTCAATAGGGGAAATCTTCTCACCACCGCGGTTGATCAGCTCCTTAATCCGGCCAGTAATAACAACAAAGCCATCCTCGTCAAGTCTACCCTGGTCTCCAGTGCGGAAAAAGCCATCCTTAGTGAAAGATTCCGCGTTAGCCTTGGGGTTGTTAATGTAGCCAGGCGTCACGTTAGGGCCCTTGATGGAGATTTCACCGTCTTGGCCCTGGGGCAGGTGGTTGCCCTCCTGGTCAAGAATGACAACCTCGACTCCCTGGCCAACGCCGACAGTGCCGGGCTTTCTCTTAAGGGGTGGCAGGTTGTTAGAAGTCATTTGGTGGCAGGCCTCAGTCATGGCGTAAGCCTCAAGCACGGGAGCCTTAAGAGCGGCCTCAAGCGCATGAAAAGTAGGAGGAGCCAGCGATGACGAGCACGATCTGATGAATCTAATTTTAGGCAGCGGGCTAGGGAGCGGCGACTTGAGAATGATTTGATGAATGGTAGGCACTGCGGTGTACCAGTTGGCTTTGTAGGTGATAAAATCGTTCCAAAACTGCTTGGCAGAGAATTTTTCAGGAACAATGACAGAGCCACCAGAGCCAAGGGGACCCAAAAAGCCACAGAGAAGACCGTGGACATGGAAAAGAGGCATGACGAGGTAGGAGGTGTCGGCAGAAGTCAGCTTGTAAGTGTTGATGACGTTGCCAATGGTCGTGGCCATGTTTTTGTGAGTAAGGGGGACGGCCTTGGGGCGGCCGGTGGTGCCGGAAGTGTGCAACACAAGCGCAACAGTATCGGGCTTGGGGAGACTGGGGAGGCTCTGGGGAGTTGTAGGCTTTTTGAGCGAGCCAGCGTCCTTGAGATCAAAGGCAAGACCGTTAATAGAGTTGTCCCAGTAGATTTCGGCAATGGCAGTTTTGAAGTCTCTGGCAGCCTGAACAGCCGGTGTGTTCTTGTCAACGGATCCCCTGGGTACAAGCAGTAGCGCGGACTTGAGATCGTCAATGTAAAAGGCAAACTCAGACTTTTTGTAGTTGGAGTTGAGGGGCGCGGCAATAAAGGAGGAGAGCGCGACACCGAGGAAAGCAACGGCAAACTCAATGGTGTTGGGGACGGCAATGGAAATGGCAGCGTGTTCGGGCAGGCCCAGTTGCGCGAGGTTGAGCTGGAGCCCGCGAATGGCAGCAAGATACTGCGGGTAAGTGAGCTGGGGCCCGCCGGGGATGATGACGGCAGGCTTGGAGGAGTCCTTGTGGACAGCGAGAGCTTCAAAAAGAGTGCTAGGCATAATTAAATGATGCTACAGGGAAAGTGAACATTAAGTGAGTAAGGGGAAGATAGAGAAAGACTGGCAAATTTATTTGATTTTGTACCGGCGATACCCTCATCGGGGGGCCGGAACGAGACCAACCCCTACGTGCCAAACAAAGTTTAGCGGCAGCTGCAGACCGAACTCATCACCTAACCTCATGGCCAAAAACGTCATTTGCGCGCCACAGTCTGGTTCCTAATACGGCAACTTACATTGTGCGTATTTTGTGTATTATGTGTATCCTGTGTAAGAACTTGCACAGCTGAGGGCTCCGACGGGATGCGCAAGGGAATTTCTTGGCCTCTTGCCGGGCCGCAAATGCCACAGTAAAAAAAAGAATCTGCAACTTAAAATGGAGGGCTCAGAGTGTAGTATATTCCGCACATAATGTATTTTCGGCCCGAGTTGAAAAAAATATCAAAAGTACAGATGATGATAATCTTGATGGTAGTTATAAAACCAAAATTAATAATATATGCGACATGTTTCTTAAATAGTTTCAACTCCCCATCGGATGCACAACCCTCTTAGACGTGAAATTCCAAGCCCAAATTCACTACTAGATCTTGAGAATAGACAAAAAAAAAAAAAAAAAAAAAAAAAAAAAAAAAAAAAAAAAAAAAGGCCAATCCAAGAAATAGCTGAGCATGTATGTGTGTGTGTGTGTTTGTTTTGTGCCTACATAAAATAACCAACTTGGTTGCACTACTCCAGCCAATAAATGTCTACCAAGCTAATTACTCACTCTGGATTTGAAATTTTTGGAACGTTCCGTCCGTCCTTGGTCTCTTTTTTTTTTTTTTTTCTGGCGGTCAACTGCACGGTTACCGTGCCGATAGCCAAATATAATCAAAAGAACTGGTTGTTTTTTTTTTTTATAAATCCTTTTTGTTTTTATTATTTTTTGCGCTTCAACATGGATTGATTTAATGCTTCTTGTTTTTGTTTTTTTTTTCTAACGCGTTTCGAGGAGCCAGGTGTACTTAAATTGCTCACAAGTTATCGGCAAAGACTAAACCACAAGTTAGCGGCAAAGACTAAACCCTTCTCATTTGAATAAAAAAAAAATGACTTGGCTGCTGTTGCTTTGAGTATTGTGGTCTCCCAATTAATTCAGTAAAGCAGCAGCTTCCTACCCAAGGCTGGGATGCCAACATCAGCCGGTCCATCAACTCGGTACAAAAAAAAAAAAAAAAAACCAATTACTTTAGCTTAAAGCCTGAACCCCTCCGCCAAAAGGAGTTTTTTTTTTTGTCATCCATTGAAAATTCCATACCAACTATAGATATTAATGTAGCCCTTGTAGATAAGTTGTAAATAGGACTTGGCTGAGTCCCAAGATTTTCCTTCTCTTTGTTTATGGGTTAAATTGTGCTTTTATTATAAAGTTGTATTGTTTCAGCTGGCCATGATTAAATTAGCAGCGACATACCAGCAGTGAAATCTATATATACTATATTGTTCCTGAGACCATTATTGAGTTGATAAATGCAATTACACTTGGGTCAACCCCCAAATCAATTTCTATACTCATCATGACCAACTTTTTTATTACTATAACTACATACAGTATATGGATATATATATGTATTATTTTAAAAACTTGACGTTATTGGGTTACCATGTGAAATAAGCCTAGACAAAATATGTCATGTTAAATAATAGTAATTTTAACCATCAAGGACTCTGCACTCAAGTTAATTCTAATTCAATCAGCTTTATTAAAGCTAGATTCCCAACCTACTCTGCAATTTTTTTTACTTTTTGGCTTTTTTTGGCTTTTTTTTTTTTTTGATTAGCCAAAGTGGAAAAGCAGTTCCTTTTTCCGACCTTTGCCCTTTTTCCCATTGCTCGAAGTCGAGCCGTCGACGCCCGCAGGATCACGCGAGGGCCGCAGAATCGTGAGCCCATCGTCAACGTCGACTTCGCGCGGCTTGAGCTGCATGGGCGACGAAATGCGAGTGGGCTTGGCCACAGGCAGCGACGGGAAGTCACTGACATTTAGTCGGCTACTGCTACTGCTGCTGCTGCTGTTGCTGTTGCTGTTGGCGTAGCTCGAGTTCGTGCTGCTGGCAGCGGGACTAGCACGGGTAATGGTGGCGCCGCGCAGGCTGCTACCTGACAGAGTGGAAAAGTTGACCGAGCTGTTGCGGGAAACTGGCGCCGAAACCGTGGCAGTGAAACGTTTACCCTTGCTAGCAGTAGAACTCGGCGTAGGCGTGCGCGAGGGAAGCGAGGGAAAAGCCGACTCGCGGCTCTGGCCCGACGAGATACCAGCAACGTGGCCCGCGGCGCCGCTACTGGAAACCCACGCGCCGCTAGCCATAGGCAGGCTGCCAAAAGCGTTTTTACTACCCAAGGTAGGAAACTGCGTTTTAAGATGCACCTCGTCCAGCATCTTTTTCAAGGCATGCGCTTTAGCCTGTTTGTTGCTGTACATCTTGATCAGGTCACCAATGACCGCCTCAAGCATAGCGGGCGCAGCAAGCTCAGGCACCATGCGCTTGATTTCCGAGATGAGCTTGGCGACGTCAATCTTGGAGTTGGTGAAAAGCGCCAGCAGGTCAGTAAACTGGGCAAACTTGCCGGCGTCATAGTTAGTTGCGTTGCGGACGCGCTCGTCCAGCCGGCGCTTGGCGACCTCGGCCGGCGACTCGGCCGACGCGGCTGACGCCGCCACAGCGTTCTTCTGGCCAAACGAGGGCGACAGCGACGAAAACTGGTTGCGCTTGGCACCGCTAGCACCTCCGAGCGCGGGGAATGCGTTGCCCTCACTGTTAAGCGAAGACGAGGACGCTTCCGCGCTACTCGCCTCAGCGCGCGGTTTGTTCCTCTTGTTGTTGTTATTGTTTCCACTGCTGGTTGTCCGCGATTCGCCAGTCGACAGCTGTGACTGAAAGTCCACGTTCAATGACCGCGCGTTTCTGACATTGCCGTAGAGACCCGGGTGTGACTCGACCATGTGTGCTTTCAAATCAATCTCGTCGGCAAAAACAACAAATTTGAGATCAATACACGCCTGCACCATACAAGCGTAGTGCGCCTCGCGGAAATGTTTTTCCAGAGCATTGTAGTCGTTAAAATATTGCGGTTTCGACGGGTTAATGCGAGAGCAAATGTGACATTTTTCGTGGTCCATTTTCAAATGCTCAAAGAGTTCGTCGTCAGAGTAGTAGCGAATGTTGCAGAAATTGCAGCGCGGGTGGCCGGAAAAGCCATGGCTATCACCCTCGCGCTCGTGTTTACTGAGCTCCCGCGCGTTGTACAGTGGGAACTCAATGGTGAGCTGATGCTTATGACGCGTACACAGGTTGCAGAACCGTAGGTGATGTGCGTCATGGACGTGGTTTTTCAGCTCCTTCCAGTTACCGGTCACGGCGCCGCACCCCTTCTTGGGGCAGTTAAACTTGAGCAGGTTTAGCACCTTGTCCTGGGTATCACGGCTGTCAAACGACATACCAAGACCAGTATGCGTAAAAATGATATCCTCTGGAGTGAAATCCTGATACTGTTTGTCAAGGTTGCACGAAAAAATAACGTCGGTACGGTCGGTACGGCACTGTGTGCAGTGCTTGTTCTTCATAAGGCCACGGATCCGGAGCGTACACTTGTGGCACGTGACGTGGTTGCACGGGAAAATAGCGCCAACGGTGATCTTATCGGTACAGATGAAGCAGTGCTTGGCATTCTCATCGTCCTCAGACTCGGGATCAGACTCCTCGACGGCAGGTTTGGCAGGTTCGGTCAATGGTTGCGCTGATTTTTTCTTGGGCTGTCGGTTGGAATCTATAAGTGGGTTAGTATATAGCTGACAAAAAAAAAAGATTTGATAAAAAAGGACAATTACGGGGAAGGGCCCCCCACATACCTCGGTTAGACCGGGATTTGTTACCACTGGCACCGCTGCCACTACCAGCATTGTTTTTCCGTCGGTTGTTTTGCTTTTTGGGTTCGTTGGAAAGCTGCTGACCGGCCAGCACGTCGGAAATGTGGCCAATGCTAGAGGATGTGATTTCGGACATTATAGTCTATCTATAACGGGTAAGAAAGGTGGGAATGGGGTATATACCTGCTAGGTAAAGGTATCTATGCTATATATTAAGTAGTAGTTTTAAAACTGTCGCAGATCGCCTGGCGGTCTCACAGAGAGGATTGGAGGGTATCAGGGGAGATGTGCAAATGCTTTGAGAAAGAGAAGGGGGGGAGGGTGTGAGAAATGAAAATTTTTGATTTGCCCGCTAAAACAGGAATTTTTTTCCATGCGCTCCGTGAGCCGACAAGCGTCGGGTGGCGGTCACGTGCAACACGTCAATAGGTGTGATGGTGGTATCACATTTGTTACCCTCCCCAGTCTAAGATCTGTGGTAATAACACTAGCAAAATTTAAAAAAAAATAAAAATAAACAGTTGGCTGGATATTGAAACTTTTTTTGCATCACCACCAGATTTTGGGTCTTTTTATTTTTCTCGTACAACTGTCTATACAACTGCTCTTTCTGGCCATTCATACTGTAGGCATTTAAACTTATTATAGATGTCAATATAGATCTAATCGAGGCTGCGGCAACCGGCCATACAATTCAATTCAATATATTTTTGCCCAGTCAGTTGGCCATACTAAAAAAATTACTTAATACTCAACTGGCCATACAGAGCCTGCCATATTAAAAAAATTAAAAAAAATAAAAAAAAAAATAAATAAATAAATAAAAAATCATTTTTTTGGCCGGAGGTCTCGCGACTTTTCTGACCCGTCTGCTGGCGGGCTCATGAAATTCCTATCAAGGGTTTTCTCTGGATATTATCTGGTTTTACGAGTCTACAATTATTTGTAACTACTGCGCGTATCTTTTAATGTCAATGAAATGGATTTAGAATAGCTAGCTATAATGAACAAAAGTTTATGAAAGAGGCCAGAGAAGCCCGCCCATATGGAAAAAAAAATAGTATGAATCGTGTTTGCTTTTATTATTATTACATCTCTTTCTTTAGTTAGCCTTGGGGGGAGACTGGACCTGGCTGTAACCACGGAAGGGGTTGGCGTTGTTCTCCTTGAGAATCTCGTCAGCGGCCTCCTGCCATTCTCTGTTCATGGTAATACCAAGACCCTCAGAAAAGTATCTGACGGTGGAGAAAACAATACCGGCAGCAGCAACAATACCGGCAATGCCAAGGGCAATCTTCTGGCCCTCACCCTCGGGGTGAATGGGCTTACGGGGACCCCAAGAACCGTAGGAGATGTACCAAGCAGCGCGCTTCTCGTTGAGGGTAAGCTCGTTCCAGGAACCCTTCTGTCTCTCGGCAAGCTGCGAGATGATGTCTTCCTGCTCCTCGGAGGTCATCTTCTCCCAACGAGACTCAAGGTTGATGATTGTAGGGTTGGAGATGGCGTGAGCCATGCGGACGTTGGCAGCGGCTCTGGCGATGATTTGGCGGGATGGTCGGATAGTAGATCTCAACATCTAAAAAAAAAAAAAAATAATAATAATTTAGGTTAGAATTAAATCCAATACTGAAAAATATGATAGCAGCCTAATCTACTACTGATGCTTTGATAGTCCTGGTGGTGTGGTGGTACAGCTGGAAGGGTGATTTTTCAGGCCGAAATCCTTTGATTTCAATTGGTCCGTACTGGGAGAACAAAAGGTCACATGTGATGAGCGCAAAGAATAAGAGCAGCGGACAAGTTACGATAGACGCAGTTGTGGGTATTTCGAGCAGTAGTAGTAGAAAAAGGCATTGGTTAAAGAGAGCGTGAAGATAATTACCTTTGACAGTGTGTTTGGTGGTTGGTATGAAATGTAAATAATCAAAGGAGAAGAAGAAAAAGAGAGGAAAAGAAGGGAAAAAAAAAAAAAAATTAAATTTTTATCCCATAGATTATCACATACATTTACTACATACATTTGCCAAAATACTTTAATCATGTTTGCCCATGCTCACTAGAAATTTTCGCTGGGAAGTAAAAACTGAATGGAGACACAACAGCCAATGAAATCGCTTTCAAAGCGGAATAAAAACAACAACGACAATAAATAAATTAAATAATAATGATAATAATAATAATAATAATAAATAATAGATAATAAAATAAAAAAAGTCAGCCAATTTTTTTTTTTTCTTGGAATCACAACTACGGCTTTTTTTTTTCTCCTAACCCACCCGAACTATAAGGTGAAGACCTTCTATGATAACATAGAAAACGTTTACAATAAACGCCGAAAAAAAAAAAAAATTGGCAAGTAGGAATAAAAAGGGTAGATAAAAAAACACTGGCGATTACCACTTAGCTTTTGAAAAAAAAAAAAAAAAAAAAAAAAATAATAATATTAATAATAAATAATTTAACTGGATCAAACATCCATATTTTTATAGAAGTGCAAGCAAAAAGAACGACCTCGGTGAGGGTTGAACTCACGATCTTGCGATTAACAGTCGCACGCCTTAACCAACTTGGCCACGAAGTCATTACTTGATAATAATCGTTGTGTGCTTTAATAAGATTTTAACGGGAAACTTTTAAGTAAAAATGAGTGTTCAGTGGCAATTGTAATCATAAACTTGGTTTTATTCACTTTACAAAAGAAAAAAGAAAAAAAAGAAAAAAAAGAAAAGAAGAAAAAAATGATGAATGTTTATTGTTGCCAAATGGCGAAAAGAAAGTGAGTCAAAGTCAGGTAAAGTTACTTGGAATAATTCTGGATGAACGGCTTACATTCAGAGACCACATATCTCGCGCGCTGTCAAAAGCAAATAAGGCCTCAGGTATTATTGCGCGTCTTGGCGGAGTGAAGAAAGGTATGACTGGTATGGCTATTAGAAGCCTGTTCTTGGCCTGTG
>JAJMRT010000643.1:0-11025 GCA_030558065.1 Geotrichum phurueaensis
TTATTATTATTATTATTATTATTAATCCTTGCGTACTAGTTTTTCCTTTGCTCAGGGTTTAAAAAAGGACACGGCTGTGCTAATAATAAACCCACCTGTATGTGATTGGTTTGGGTTTATGTGGGGTTTTTGCATCGACCATTAACAACTATATACTTGATTTCTAGCCATCAACAGTAACATAAACAACTACTTGATTTCTACTTATCAACAGTTAACATTAACAACTATACTTGATTTCAAGCCATCAACAGTTAACATTAACAACTATACTTGATTTCAAGCCATCAACAGTAACACAAACAACTACTTGATTTCAAGCCATCAACAGTAACTTTAGTGAAAAAATTTTCATAAGCGGCGTTTATTTTATTTCATTCTGTTCATTCATCAATATTAATACAAGTAGCAAAAAGAGGAGGAAATGATAATGAAAAATAAAAAAATAAAAAAAAACTTAAGACTTTTGTTTTACTTTTACTTACATTTTTCTCTTCATTACATAATAATAATAATATATATATATATCTCTGCCCTTCTGCTTGTTCAGATCACCATGCTTGCCCCACGTTGTAATCTCCTTATTTCCGATTCTGCCACTTATTTTCTTTGTACTCCCCCATCATACCCCACCTCCCCCTTCAAACACCAAAGCAGCTCTTTAATCTATGCCATCCTCCTCTTTCCTTTCTCCAGTTCTCATCATCATCTTATGTAAGTGGCTTTTTAATACGTAATTAATTGCTGATTAGATAATTTTGGCAACGTGACCCCCCCGCAATGTACCGCTTTCAAGCAATGCCACTTTGGATTTGTCATGGCTGAGTAATGATGTTGATTAACAATAACAAAAAAACAACAGCAAAAGAAGTAATATTATTATGCAACCTAAGTACGGTGACTATATACATTGACTATATGGGGGAGGGGAGATAAATTTTTATCATTACATAATCCACATAACTTGACGTTGAGGAGTTAACCTTGCTTGCGGACTTCAGGAGGTCTTAGACTAAAAAACTTATTTGTCAATGTACTATATCCTAAATATTATATGTTATTAGTCAAGTTTCTTCTCTTTACACTTTTCATACATCATAGTCGAAGTATCACATTGATTTTGTAATGCATTTTGCAAGATTAACTGCTGCCCTTTCTTATCTTCCATCACGACCTCTTCTCCTAAATCATAATATATTAGCTGCTGCATTTTTATTTTTGTGTTTTCATCGACAGAGAGATTTCTTATTCTAGTGTTAATTAATCCTTTCAACGACCAAGCAACTGATCCAGCACTTACCTCTTGCTGTTCTTATTTCAAACTTTGCCGCCCAACATGCCTCCTACAAATATCACAGACCAAATGGCTACTTCACCTTTAAATCAACCTGTTGATTTTGATAATGGTTCTGCTGTCTTTGTTCCCAAAATTAGTATCTCTGGCTTGTCCACAGCTAGTAACAATATGAGCAGCATTAACAAAACCACTGACATCAGAAACATATACAATACAGTAACCAGTGGCATGGAGCACAAGTTTAGTAGCAGCCATGTAGATAGCACTTTCCAAATTCCAGAATCTAACTTTTCTGTACGAAAAAAAGTGCTGACTCACCGTGATAGGGCTGTCCTTCAACCTGGTGACAGGTCTTATTTTTACACGAAACATGCTGTTGAATCCCCCTCGGTGTTGGTAATGCCCTCTAGTACAGGCAGTAATCCTAGAGAATTTTCTCAACACCCTAGATCCAACATGAATACAAACAATGGGGCCAGGATCTTGTCTCCAGGACAGGGAACATCATACCTATCATCTGTCCCCAACCTACCACATGAAAGTTCCTTCTTTGCCAGACCGTTGCCACTATCACCAACCAATCCCAATCAAATCAAGATTAACTTGCCAAGTAGGTCTCAACAACCTGCCAGCACGGAATTAGTAGACACAGAAAAAAATGACCAATATTCAGCAAAGTCATTTCCCCGGCTCAAGCCGCATCCTCCAACAAAAAGAATCACAGCTTGGGAAGTCTATTGCAATATAATCACGTTTCCTTTTTTCAAACCTGTGCTACAAATGATGGGTCTTGTACGGCCTGATCAACAAAAGGCCTGGCGGGAAAAAATTGGCATGCTCTCAATCATTCTTTATTTGACCGTTTTTGTGGGATTTTTTACCTTTGGGTTTAGCTCCTTAGTGTGCAACAATAATACCCTCCCACGCATCCACTTTTCAAGCATCCCGCACGACGCCGTTGTAATCCGCGGCGTCACCTTTAACATTTCGGGAGTTGTGCATCATCCACCTATCCCACAACTGCATCAAATTGTCAGAACTGCCCAAGTCCACGGTAAAAAAAAGATTACATTTTCGCTATCACCAGGATCTCACACTACACTACTAGACTATGCTGGCGGTAAGGATGTTTCTTTACTATTTCAAAACCATCGTACCGACAAGAGTAGTTGTAACGGCCTCATTGAATACTCTAACAATTCACACCGTATTGTAGACCCACCCGAACTTGCACAGTACTACCCTTGTATCACACTGAACCTTGACGGGACTTTTGCATCGCCGCTTGCGCCCGATCAAAGATACAAACGGTTTTCTTCAAAAGTCCCGAGTTTTTCAATTGAGTTTCAAGACAGCTGTCACTTGTCGCCATCACCAAAAAATAGTTACTATGCACTTCCCAGAATAAAAGATGTGTACTACACTTGGAAGGACATTGACGTTACCGACCGGCCCCTTGTTGTATACCTCAGCCACGTCATTGACCTCTCTCGGCTCAAGCTGCTCAAAAACGTAGTCTTGCAAGAACCGCTCCAATCAATCATGACAAATGCCGCCACAATTAAGGGCCAAGATATTTCTGCACTCATATCCGTCAACTCGCAGACTCAACAGGCTGGCAATTGTCTTATTGAACTTGCCAAAATTGGTGTGATTGAATCAGAATCTGTGGGGTGTATTACAGCTCACATTGTCCTTTATCTGTCAACAGCATTCATTGTGTTGATTCTGCTTGTAAAATTTACCTTTGCACTTTACTTTGAATGGTTCATGTCCTGGCGCCTGGGAGACGGGTTTCAAAGCCTCCCTTTTATGACTACAGCTTCTACTCTTAAGCGAGCATGTTCAAGTGTCTCGATTACAATGAGAAAATTGCGTCGAACCTCAAACAACGATAATAACAATAGATGCAAGCCAGTTGTTGATGAAACCATTACTCAAAACTACGAGCCTAAAAAGAGATTTGCCCTGGAGAATCATCTCCTTTACACACTCCTACTTGTTACGTGCTACTCCGAGTCCCAACATGGGATTCGAAACACACTTGATTCACTTGCCACATGTAACTACCCAAACGACCACAAGTTAATAATTGTAATTTGTGATGGGTTGATCACGGGCAGTGGGAACCAAAAATCCACGCCGGATATTGTACTGTCAATGATGGAGCGACTTATAGTGCAGGAAGACGACACGCCTTTACAATCATACATTGCAGTTGCAACTGGTGGCAGACGTTACAACACGGCTAAAGCCTACGCTGGTTTCTACAAGTATGATGACTCCACCGTGCTACGTGCACAGCAAGTCAAAATTCCCATGGTGTGCATAGTCAAATACGGTGACATTTGGGAGCGCGAGACCGGGGGACTAAAGCCTGGAAACCGCGGCAAGCGCGACTCACAAGTTCTATTAATGTCTTTCCTTCAAAAGCTCATGTTTAATGAAAGAATGTGTGATCTTGAAAACTACATGTACCTGTTGATATGGCGGCTGGTAGGGCGCGATGTGATGGAGTACGAGACGATCCTTATGGTAGATGCAGATACCGAGATTCAGCCAGACTCACTGGGCCACTTGATCAAATGTATGATGAAGGACTCCAACATTATGGGTCTGTGTGGCGAGACACAGATCATCAACAAGTGGGAATCGTGGGTGACGATGATCCAGGTATTTGAGTATTTTATCTCGCACCACCTCACCAAGTCGTTTGAATCAGTATTTGGCGGCGTGACGTGCCTACCTGGATGCTTTTCTATTTATCGTATTAAAGCACAAAAGGGCCCCACCGGGTACTGGGTGCCTATTCTCGTTAACCCGGATATTGTCGAGCGCTATGGAGAAAATCAAGTGACGTCGCTGCATAGGAAAAACCTCCTGCTCTTGGGTGAGGACCGGTACCTCTCAACCCTCATGCTCAAAACGTTTCCTAACCGCAAGCAAATATTTATCCCGCAGGCCAAGTGTAAAACCGTTGTTCCTTCAGAGTTCCGTGTGCTTCTGGACCAGCGTCGTCGCTGGATCAACTCAACGGTGCACAATCTACTGGAACTTGTTGTTGTGCGTGATCTGTGTGGCGTGTTTTGCCTGTCAATGCAGTGTGTGGTTTTAATTGAGCTACTCGGCACTCTGACCCTCCCGGCAGCACTGGCGTTTACAATTTACATGCTGGTGCGCGCGATCGCAGTGCCGCCGGTGCCGTTATTCCCGCTGTTGATGCTGGCGTTGATCCTTGGTCTGCCAGGGCTGCTGATACTGGTTACGGCCCACGAGTGGAAGTATGTCTTGTGGATGATTATATACTTGTTATCGCTGCCAGTTTGGAACTTTGTGTTGCCACTGAACGCGTTCTGGAAGTTTGACGACTTTCGCTGGGGGACCACCCGCGTAACCACAACCGAGGCTGGGACCATGTTGAAAGATCAGGTGCCCAGCGCGGAGCTCGACGAACAGCATGCAGACTTTGACAAAACCCGGGTTTGTAAAATGCCGTTCAAACAATGGATGGAAACGCGAATGCTATCCGCAGAATTTGAGCAGCCGGTCCCCCCCCCGGTGCCGATGAGTGAAAGCTCTATATAGAGATACCCTTATAATGATGTCATTGTTCGATTACGTTACCTTCTGCAGCTCTATGGCACACGCAGACATTCACACTTGTAAAATGTTTGCGTAGAAATATAAAATCTATCTCTGTCCGTCGGTCAGTTCGCAGCGTGTTTGTGGCTCCGGGTCTGGCGGGTTGCACAAGCGTGATAGGGTAGCAGTTGTGTGGCAGTGAGACTAGTTCACCCTGGTGTAGTGGAAAGATCTCAAAAAAAAAAAAAAACTTAAAAAAAAAGGGCTGGGATCTTGTGCTGGTCGTCACTGTAGCGAAGGCCCAAAAATTTTTCTTTTCCCTCCGCCGCTGCCGCCAACAACAAACTGAAACCTTTTCCTGGAAAGCCTCTTGTCACCTCTCCTTCTCTCCTTTTTCTTCTTCTTCTTCTTTCGGTTCTATACTTCAGCGGCATCTTTTGCATATAAGCCAGGCGAAGTATCTTGTTTTTTTTTTTTTTTTTTTTTTTTTTTTTTTTTTTTTTTTGTTTTCACGCAGCATCACTACAATGGTAGAGTCTCCGGACTATGTTACACCCAGCAGCAGCATTCTCAGCACCGGCAGCAGTACCAAGACTAACAATATCAGCAACACAAGCAAGCCCCGCTCTGATAGCATTTTAGCGACGCCGGGGCGCCAGCGTCCAACATTCAGTCTTGATTCGGACTCGTCAGATGAAAACGACGACGACGACGACGACGAAAGCAAGCCCTCATGTCCTGGACAAAAGTATGTTACCTCCCTCTCAACTAACTCAAACCTTGGCTCGGTTTATTTCTAACTCAGCATTTTTGCTTACCCAGGCAGCCTATTGTCCGAGACCCGGCCACGTTCATGACTATCAACGATGAAATACTCAAGAATTTCCCCTATGAGTCGCAGCATTCGTTTTCCTTTGCTTACATCTCCCAGTCTTCGATCTCGTCACGCTTGGATATTCTCAAGCGCTCACTTGAATTTCTCAAAAATAACCCCACCTTGGCCAACCTCGGCCACCTGCCGTCGTCATCCTCAACTACAGCGTTAGAGGGATTTTTTAAGACCAACACCACTGGGACAGGGAAGCCCTTACAGGCGCCGTCTGCCAGCAGCCGGCGCGGCAGCAGCTCACTGCGGTCGTCGGCGTCGTCAGCCGCACTCTCAATGCTCACCAACTACACGTCCAGCCACGCCGCGGAGCCGTCGCTGACAGCGTTCGACACCAACCTTAAATCAATTCTTGTGCTACTTGAAAACGCCCACGTGTTTCCCAGCAAATCCGGGTTGCCCGCCGACTCCTCGCAAAGTGATGCACAAAACATTCTTCTTGCGCTGCAGTCAGACTCTCAGCCTATAAAACCGGGAATTGTGCGGGCAGTGACCAACCCGCTTATTTTAATGTCGGGATCAAGCATTTCGGTGCCACGACGGGGCAGCACCAACAACAAACACAGTTCACACAATCAACTTGCTTCTATTCCCTCGCAGCCAGGGTCGAATGCAGACCTGCCAACGCTGATGGATCCCGCCAAGATTCGCAAACGCACTAAGACTAATGTGGCGTCGTTTAACTTGCAATCGCAACTGCTGGAGTCGCTAGCCATGCCGTATATAGATGAGTCTTGGACCTCGATTATCAAGCGCGTGGGGTCCGTGGCCCAGCTTAATTCAATTAATAGTAGCCGCGATATGTCGGCGTCGAGCCTCAACCTTGCCCGCCGCGTGTCCACCGCTAGCGGAAGTAGTCTAAATTCAACGCTGTTCCACCCACTTGCGTCGAAATTTTCATCCAACCAATCTGTGTTCACAACCTCGGCGGAATTCCCCTACACGATTTTGACGGGTAACGATATGGGCTGTCTTGTGTTTGGCATGTCCAAAGCTGAAATGCGCAAGATGGCGATTCTTGATCTCATTGGCGGTAATCCTGCAACTAAAACTCGGTTGATTAGAGAGAAGCTTGATCGCAGGGATCTGTCACCCGGAGTGCTACTGTGCGGTGACATTCTGCCAATTTCCAAATTTAATGGCCAGGCCGGCTACTGCAGCTTTTGGGCCAAGCGACATTCGACCACCAACGCCAACAGCGACCAAGGTATTATGACATGGGTGATTGAGGAGGTGGTGTGTGATTCAGCCATGATTGACGTTGATTTGACAACTGGCGTGGTATCAAACATTTGTGGTGCTGAAAAACAGATTCTTTTCCCCTACGTGACAAGCGAGGCGGAAGAAAATGGTAGCATCTTAATCCATGATATTCTTTCTGGTATGCCTGAAAATCTCGAAGAGCTCAAGGCGTGCAAACAGTCTGGACTACGCGAGCAGCATGTAACCATCTCCGGTACCGATGTGATCCCCTGTTCAACCGCTATTGTTGCCGATGAGGGAAACAAGGTGTCAATTGAGCTCCTTTCGTTGCCGCATATGGCCGGTGTGGTTATGATTGACACAGCTACATTTGACATTAGTGATTACAATGCATCATTTATGAACCATTTGTTTGGTTATGAAAAGGAAGAATGCAAAGGTTGGAACATTAATGATTTGATTCCCAACTTTACCGACCTTGTGGATTTGATCAAAGTTGACTGCGATGTGGATTTGACAGAGTCTAATGGGTTGGTCCTACCAGAACACCTGTTTAGAAAGACAGCAGCGCTGCGGACAAGTCGGTTAGATGCAGATTCAGATGAGCAACAACCGAAAAAGACAACATCATCTGCGTCGCTTTCTGAGGAAGCCCAACTCGAGGGCATGGCTCTGTTTATGAAGTCCCGTGGTATTGACGGTCTACACAAGGATGGACATGTGATCACCATTGACGTACAGCTGCGAACAATTGGTGGGTCAAACTATGCACTGTGGATCACGTTCTCGCGGAACATTACTGGTGCGCACGAAGCCAAGGTCCCCTCTCAGCTATCGCTATTGTCAGTGAAGAAACGCAGTTTGCACCACCGCAGCGCGAGCACAAACTTTTCTGATAGTGGCCACGGTCGCCACAGCAGCGAATCGTCGACCAACAGCCTAAGTGCAACAAGTTTGGGCAGCAGCATTGAAATCACAACACACAAGGTTAGCGAGTTGCCTCGTCGTGTGACATCCTCGGGCAGTACAAATGTGGCCAAGATTACCGTCAACACAAATGTAGCCGAGGAGGCGCCCATTCCTCAGCAGCCCAAGACCCCGACGTCGCCGCCAGCGGAGAGAATGTTTAAGTTTGGCGCGATGGCGCAAACCCCCCTGCGAACGCCTCGTGAGCAGATTCTTAAGCAACAGAATGAAGCGCCTAACTCGTGCTCGTCGGTTTACTCGATCCATATTCCCGAGCTGGGTGCGCGGCGCCGCGAAAAAACGCTCAAAGACTTTAACATTTTGCAAAAAATGGGAGAGGGCTCGTACGGCAAGGTGTTGCTGGCTGAATACAAGGAAGAGCCTCATCTACGAGTGGTGCTTAAATGTGTAATTAAGGAGCGTATTCTCGTTGATACCTGGACGCGCGACCGTAAGCTTGGTACCATTCCATCGGAGATTAAAGTCATGGCAATGCTTAACAAGTGGCCCCACGAAAACATTGTTCAACTCCTTGACTTTTTTGAAGACGATGAATTTTATCACATTGAGATGGAACCTCATGGCAACCCGGGAACCGATTTGTTTGATCTCATTGAGTTACAGCCGACCATGCCGGAGAGTCAATGCAAGAGTATTTTCAAGCAAGTCGTGGCTGCTGTCAAGCACCTGCACGAGCATGACATTGTCCACCGTGATATCAAGGATGAAAACATTATTGTCGATGGTGACAGTTTTGTCAAGCTAATTGATTTCGGCTCGTCGGCATTTATACGCCAGGGTCCCTTTGACGTTTTTGTCGGAACTATTGACTACGCCGCGCCAGAAGTGCTCTCGGGCCGGCCCTACGAGGGCAAGCCCCAAGACGTGTGGGCCCTGGGCATTTTACTTTACACAATTGTCTATAAGGAAAACCCATTTTACACGGTGGACGAGATTATGGACCACGAGCTGCGGGTACCATATGTCACATCGGAATCATGTTTAGATTTGGTCAAGATGATTTTAACCCGTGACTTGCGGAAACGGCCTGACATCAACGCTATTTGGGACCACCCGTGGATGGTTGAAAATTAGCGAGACCTAGCTTTGAAGATTATTTGGCTGAGATTGATGAGTGGGCTTTTTTATTTTCAACATCTAATCTTTCTTATTTTTTTTTTTTTTTCTTTCTGCCCATTTTTTCATTAATTTATATAGAAGTATTATTATTATTGTTTTCATATTATACAGAAAAAAAAAAAAAAAAGGAGGAACAAAAATGTGCATTCAACGCCTTTATTCAGGCATCATCATTATGATATAAAAAAAATAACTATTTGTATAGTCATATATATATAATTAATTTATAAGTGTGAATCGTGATTTCACCGATTAATTTACATGAAAAAGATAATTGATATATGATGGGTGTGGTTAACCAGAGTTGGTTATTCGCATCTTGCTGCTAATTATTATTAATTTTTGATGTTGAATGAAATTGGCTATGGTTGACATGGGGTGAGAAAATAAGATCCATTAAAAAAGCTGTCACAAAAAAAAAAAAAAAAGAAAAAAAAATAAACCTACCCAAAATGGGTAGAGAGTTAGAGGGGGGAGGGGGTACCTCTGGGTTGCAGCATCAGCATCAGCGGGGAGGGAGTTGTTTGGGTGGGAAGGCTCCAGGATATGCTTTTATTTTACATTATATATATAGTATATATACTATACTATATATATAGCCTTGGTGACTGGATAGATGGATATAAAACTTTTTTTTTTTTTTTGGGAATTCCCGTACTGACGAAAAAAACCTGCACAGAACAAAGGCATACTCGAATTTGATGGGGTATACACCCTTCCAACATTTAAAACCTGGGCCCTATTATTAGAAAGTTTGTAAAAAAAAAAAATTGCACAATGGTAATAATTATTGACATTGTAGTAGTATATTTTTTGTCCGGTCACCCGGCATATTATACAAGATTTTTTTATAAAAGGGATCACTAGCGCATGAGTGATATATATAGACAGTGTCTCATAACCATGAAGAACACTGTTCATTTAATTTCCCGTTTCGTAAAATTTTTGTTTTAATTGCCGAAGTCCACCTCACCATTGTCCGGATTGACTGAAAATTCTCGTCCTAATACTAGTTCGTCGTCAGTACCAGACCTCCTAGTAAAAAAAAAGTCTTTTTCAAGTTAAAAACGTCGGAGAGTGATAATCCACAATGGGTTTGTAAGTACTTCTACAAAAGAGTCCTAACGGCAATTGCTATTGTTTGAGAGGCATTCACCTCTCGATATCCAAAAATCACCAATAAATTGTGGCTTTGAACTGGTAATACTCATGTATTTTCTATCATTTTCAGTGTTCAACAAATCACCTCACTACTCAAGCATTACCCTGAATAGCGAGTTACGTAATCTACTCAAAAATCTTTTTTCACCATCTTCAAGCACCCCCTTGAGGGTGGTGAAGTCCTGTTGCCAGGATTCAGATCTGTCGTTTCAGTTTACCTTTAGTGCTAAATTTGGACAAGCTCGTTGAGCCGTCTACCATCCAGGCTTCAGATATGCCATGTTATAAAATTGTCGTCTTCATTTGACATTCTGTCGAATTGTCGTTTTGTTTTTGTCGTGAACCACCTCGGATTCATCTCTTCAACAGAAAAGATGAAAGCATCAAGGGATTCTCAGAATGAGGCTAATAATGCTCATTCACTGCCGTATCAGTAGTCGTCCTTTTGGATAAATGGTGCTTTTAACGTCATCTCAGGACATCTGCCGTATAATGTATCGTCCTTTTGGATAAATGATGAGTTTATCGTCATCCAAAGACGGGGTGCTTTTAACGTCATCCCAGGACACTGATTACAATTGCCAATTCAATTTCAATTCAATATATTTTTGCCCAGTCAGTTGGCCATACTAAAAAATTACTTAATACAATAAATCACAAAATGTAAAATAAAACAAAATGAAAAATAAAACAAAATGAAAAATAAACAAAATGAAAAATAAAAATAAAAAGTAAAACTTCAGGTCCTCCATAAAGACTGATGTTCATTTGAAATCCCGTATAACCAGCT
>JAJMRT010000644.1:0-10981 GCA_030558065.1 Geotrichum phurueaensis
TTAATAATAATAATAATAATAATAATAATAATAATAATAATAATAATAATAATAATAATAATAATAATAATAATAATAATAATAATAATAATAATAATAATAATAATAATAATAATAATAATAATAGTGAAATCATAATGCTGTGGCTGAGGCGGTTAACTAAATGTCGGGTATTTTGATGCTTAGATACAGAACTCGGCGCTCTCGCCCCAGACGCTCTGCCAGTGGCGCTCGTTTTCGCTCTGTTTGCGATAGTACTGCGCCTGCGCGAGGTAGTACGCCTGACGGTGAAAGTCACGGAGAAAGCCAAACAGCCACGGATACTGCGTCCACCGTGCGCGCGTGTGCTGCAGCGCTGGTTCGACATCCCAGTACTTGTTTATGCAGGTGGCCAGCAGCTGCGACCGCACAAAGTTAACGTTGGGCCGAGCCGGTGCACCGCTGGCCTTGGCGCGCGCCGCGCGCAGCTGCTTGTTTGTCGGTGTGCGGCGCGGGAAAGGCGTAATTTCAGGCTCGTGCTCTTCGACGGCGTCAGAGAGTAGCGTAATGCTCTCACTGTTGATAACGGCGTTGAGGCTAGAAAAGTGCCGACGCCGCCAGTGCGATAACTGGTCAAATTTAAGTTGAATCAGCTTGGAAATTTCGGTCAACGCCTCGTAGCGTTGCTGCCGCGGCGTGGTCGTGAGCAGCGCAAGCAGCGATGTCGCTTCTAGGCGGACGGGTTTGTGCGAGTCGATCTCAGCAGATTTGGTGCTGGTGGTCGTGGCGGTGGTCGCAGCCGCATCTACGACGGCGGTTTTGCCGGAATCATCGTCACCTGGGTGCTGTAGAACCAACCCAAAAGACACAAGCACAGCGAAAAACGCCGCTAGAAACAGAACCTTTAGACAAAGCTCAAGGGCCATGGTATTGAAATGCAAAATCGTAGAGAAACAAATACGCGGGGGACTCAAGATTATAGTGAGGTGGGAAGTGGGAAAAAGGAGAAGGGATGAAGAAAAAAAAAAAAAAAAAAAAAGGAGTTTTAACAATAAAATAGAAAAAAAATAAAAAGCAAAACAATTTCTAACACCGTCACGCAAGTTGATAAACAGAAACAGGAACAACTGAATGAATAAAAATAAACTAAAGACTCCGGAGAAGCCGAATAGATTAAATACTTTAAGAATCTCGAGTAAATAGATTGGTAAATGGCTACTTGCTGGCGTCCACATTCCCTATTTCCCGCCAGAGCCTACAAAAACAAAGGCCCTCGTAGCGTGGCGGGCCGCCCGTAGATCAGGCTGCAGTAGATCCCTGGCTACACCCAAATTTCTAGCTCCTCTACCGGGCTCGCCGACACTTCGGGGTAGTACGGCACTAACGCGTCGCTGCTCTGCACGTATGCCGTGTTGTAGAGTCGCCAGTACGGCGTGCGGACCTTGCGGGCCGGATGAAACAGGCCCGACCACACATTGTTAAGCACTAACCCGGCGCCCACAGCATTGCGAATGCCATCAATACCCTCGAGCACACGGTCAATCACGTGCGGCGAAGTTTCAAAGATGTTGGGCAGAAGCAGGTCCAGCAGGTGGATCATGGCGTCCTCGCACCCGAGGCCAATACACCCGAGCGCCAAGTGCTTGACCACCGTGGCCGCCGTCTGCCGGTGCACCTGGTCACGATCAATCAACGCGTCTTCCACCAAAGGCGTCACGGCATAAACGTAGTCCTTGGCCATGTCGCCAATGTACTCGAACATAAACGTTAGCGACTTGAGCACACCGTTCTGCACGTTGAGCTCGGGCACCCGGTACTCGTTCATGAGGGCAGGCAGTACTGTGAAGGGCCCACACGTCTCGGCGACAATTCCAATCGCCACGGCTGTACACACACGCGACTGCCGCTCCTGCACCCGCAGGTTGCTCAGCAGCGTGGCCAGCACGTCCTGCGGGCCAATGGCCTTGGCAATGTATCCAAACGTTTTGTTGGCCGCCTTGCGAATAGCCTTCTTGTGGGCTTTTAGCAGGTCAAGGAGCTCAAAACAGATACGCATCCACTCCCGCGCGCTAATGTACTCGGCCCCGCGGTCAGCGATGCGGCCAACCAACAGAATCGTGTTTTCCTGTACTTTCTCATGTCGGTTGCGCAGAATCGGGGTCAGTCTTGGCAGCAAGTCCCGGATCGGCGGCTGCATCGACGAGAGCCCAACCACTTCAACAATAGCACCCATTGCGCCAAGCAGCGAGCCCAGCACATCGGGGTATTCTTCACCCAGCTGCTCGTACAAAACGTTGCCGAGTTTTCCCATCAATAAATCATCGTCACACTGCTTCATAACGCGAGCAATCTTGGTGATCAAGTCCGCTGACTGCTGGCGCACAGCCGGCTGCTGGTTGCTCAGCCGAAATAGAATTGTACTAACAATCTGCGGGATGTACGGTTTGGTACGGGTGCCCAGTGCTGCCACGGTTGTACCAAATCCATTGAGTAAGACTACATCCTGTACCGTCTGTTCCTGGAACGCCGTCAGGATGCCGTCAATCAGACGTACCTCAAGACGCTCAGAAATATCACCAGCGCCAAGCGAGCCCAGCACAATATCCACCGTCTCGACTGCCATCTTGCGGAAAGGTTCAGACTCGTCTTTGAGCACGTCCACAATGCGCTCAATCACGTCAGAAACACCAACCTTTTGCGCCAGCACCAGCGTTGTCTCCACCACCAACCGGTAGCTCTGCTTATCAAGCGCCGTACGTCGGACCCAAAAGTTTTTGAAAAAAAGGGGTAGCACCTCCTCGCGTAAGTACTGTGGCGTCACACCCTCTGTCGATGTGCACTGTTGAACGACCTTGAGCACCGTTTTGCGCAGGTCCTTGTCGGGAGTCTCAAACTCACGCAGCACAATTGCCATCACCTCACGCGTGTAGTAGTTAGCATACTCCGGGTCCATGAGCGGGATCAGAAAACCAATACACTTGAGATAGGCATCAAGGCCGCGGCCACGTTGCCGCCGGATGCCCGTCCACAGCGGTTCCAGTACAGACTCAAAAGATTCAATGCCGTACGGTGCCGCTGCCTCGGCCAGCGCCGCCAGTGCCTGGCCCGTCATCGTTCGCACTTTAGCTTGCTCATCATTAAGCCCATGTGCAACGCATTCTACCAGTCCCGTCAAGTGTGGCAGCACTGTGCATCCACTCATCATGGCAATACGCTGCACAATCTTGATACCTGTGTGGCGTGCCTCCCACGACTTCTTTGACATACACACTGCGCGCACAAACGGCAGCAGCGCTGGAATTCCCAGCGTGCTGGCCACGACTGCGAACGCGCGCGCCGTCGTATTGCGCACATATTCGTTCTCGTTATCCAAGTCCGACCGCATTGTCAAAATCATGTGTGCCATTCCTACGGCCTTGGAAAGCGTCGCAATGACGTCGCGACCCTCACTCTGCGCGAACTGGTCGCTGTCAATTAGTAGCGGCTCAATAACAACCAAAATTGGTCGCGTGTGGGGGCGCACCTCGTCGCCCAGCTTATGCAAAACACGGTCAATGACCTTGACAAGCAGGTGCCGCTCCTGGTCTTCCAGCGTTCTTTCTCGCAAAAGTGGCAACAGCTGCTTGAAAATGGCATCAGCACCAAATGACCGCGCATTATCTGAAATCTGCCGCAGCGCCGTCTTACGCACAGGCGGCACACCGTTTTTAATTTTAAGCAGCAGCCGCAAGATCTTGCGCTCCTTAAGCTCCTCTACAGTCAGCTCAGTCTCGTTAACGCGGTCGGTGAGCTTGCCAAAGTGAGCCATGTCACTCTCTTTAAAAAACTGAAGCTCGCCGACGCCGGGAATCTCGGTCGGCAGTGCCTGGCTCATCCCGAGACTTTGGGCGGTGCTTTCCTCTAGCATCACAAAGCCATCAGTGGCAGCAGGAGCTGAAATCAGTTTGTTAGCGCCCGTCGTCAGCGGCACGTAGTTGACGGGTGGCTCAAGAATTTCGTAGCCCTCACTGGGTAGCACGCTGTCCAGATACTCGTCGCTAAGCACGAAGTTAGACTGCGTCGGTTGCTGCGGCGGCGCCTCAGGCACTTGATCCCAGCGAGACCGCCGAGGCTTAGGAGCTGGCTCCTGCGGCTTCTCCGGCTCGACAACGTCCCATCGGCGTTTTCGTGCCGGCGGCGCGGCAAGCTCATTCTTCTGGATCAGCTCCTCCACGCGTTTTTCCTCGCGCTCAACCTCGCGCAGTTCAAGCAGTTTTTCGTGAGAGGCTTCGTCTGTGGGCTCATCAAGCGGCCGCTCGAACCGCTGACGCTGGTAGTCGGATTCGCGATCGTAGATAGACTTAGCGGACTGGCGCGCCTTGAGGGGATCGTTGGCCTCATCGTCGTCGTGAGCAATAATGTCGTGCACCATGTCGGGGGTAGCAGTGTACTGTGCAACAAGGCGTTTGGGACGGGCCTCGGGGGCGGGATCAGGGGTGCTTTCGGCGTCGGTGGCGTCGTCGGCGCGCGCGCCTACCTTGCCCTTGCGCGCGGCCTTAATGCGTCGCAGCTCTTCAAAATCGACTACCAAATAATTAGCATTGTGATTGTCTAATGCAGTTTTATGATACTTACTGTTCTCGTTTGAAGGCATCGTTTGTGGTTTGTTGACTGTCGGATAGTATTTGACTATCGGGTTTGTTTGTCGGGTGTTGGGGGTGGAAAAGTTTTTGCCGGTATCTGTTTTCTTTTTTTTTTCTTCTTTTTTGGAAATTGAAAAAGTCCCATTACCGATTTTTGTCATCGTGTCTTCACCTCCTTTGTCCCTGATTTCCATCACCATCATTTGTCCACCACCACCATGAAGCTCATACCCTCGATCGTGCTGGGCCTCGCCGCGCTTGTAGCTGCGCAGGAAAGTACGCCGGCAAGCGAGCAGGAGATTGACAATAGCAGATACAATTACACGGAGCAGCTGACGCTGCAGCCCCTGCCGCGCCACCGCCTGTTAGCCTCGTTTGATTTTGAGAGCTACTCAGATCCGATCGCGGAGGGCAGCTCCGCTACCAGTAATGACTACGGCGTGTTTCCGCGCTCAATTGGCCAGATCCTCGACCAGACCGCCACACGCGAGCTACATCTGCGCTTTTCACAGGGCTGGTGGGATGCCGAGGGCTGGGGCACGCCGCCCCGTAACGGGTCCTTTGCTGGCGGTATTGGCGTCGAGCTGTGGGCATGGGTAGAGGCAGATTCTGTTGCAGAGGCTGAGGCACATTGGAGTAAGCTCGTCAACTCTTTGTCGGGTCTCTTTTGTGCCTCGCTCAACTTTATTGATTCGGCTCAAACAACCCTTCCCCGCAAGTCGTTCCAGCTCACTGGCGCGAGCCCTGCCGGCAGAAAGCTGCATCTGCTGCGCGGTGCGCTTCCCCGTGAACCAGTCTGCACGGAAAATTTAACACCTTTTATCAAGCTGCTTCCGTGCAAGGGAAAAGCTGGCATTTCATCGCTACTTGATGGCCACAAGATCTTTGACGCGCAGTGGCAGGGAATGGCGATCGACGTTGTGCAAGTGTGCGAGAGCGCAGCGGGGACGTGCCAGTGGAAGCTGGCGCAGGTTATTGACGCGGTCATTGATATTCCGCGCTCGCTGCGCCGCCGCGACTCGCCGGTGCCCAAGCCTCTTCCTTATGACCAGCTGCGCTGTGACCCCTCCAAGCCGTACAACTCCGTCAATGACTGTTTTCCGCTAAGCAAAGACCCGCAACAGCAGTACAAGCTTTCGGATATCTTTGGGCGCAAAATCAGTGGCAAGTGCCCCGTGGCGCGCAACACGCATGAGCTTGTCGCGCGCGTGAGCAAGCCCGCGTGGGAGGCCAAGATCTTTACGGGCGACATGCCGGGCGTTGCTTACACGACCATCTCCAACCAGTTCACGCTCAAAACCGCCAACTGGTACGACCTCGAGCTTGAGACCGTCAACGCTGAAGATGTGCTCGCGGCACAGCGCGCGCCTGTCTACGTCGAGCGCTCGTTCACGGGCTACGGTCAGGACAAGGGCGGTGTGCGCGCCGTCTTCCGCAACCCGGCCAGCACGCCTGTGCGGTTTTTCTACTTTGAAGCACTGCCGTGGTTTATGCGCGTGTATCTACACACTCTAAAAGTCGAAACTATTGAGGGGCCAGCGGCTGGCGATAATGTGGTTAGGGATATTAGCTTTGTACCGGCTATTGACCGCAAGCGGCCCAACCAGCTCGAACTTGAGGTCGAGGTGCCAGGCAATTCCACGGTGTCGCTGAGCTACGATTTTGACAAGGCGTTGCTCTACATTGAAGAGTACCCGCCCGACGCCAACCACGGATTTGAGATCCCACCAGCGGCCGTCTCAGTTGTCGACGGTGACGGCGTGGTTGTGGCGCTGCGCACAACGTCGCTGCTTTTATCGCTGCCGACGCCGGATTTCAGCATGCCCTATAATGTCATCATCCTAACGTGCACAGTGATGGCGCTGGCGTTTGGCTCGCTTTACAACCTGCTCATCAAGCGGGTTGTAAGCGAAGAGGAGGCCGACGCGCTGGCGCGCTCCCACCCGCTGCGGCTCAAGCTGCAGAAGATCCTCAAGCTCAAGAAGAATTAGTTTGTGTTAATAATATCAATAGGGAAAATGTATATCACGAGGTCGAATTGTAATTTTAAGAATAAATGGAAATTAGGGTAGTTCCTTCAATAAATTAAATAAACCAACAAAATAAAGAGTTGTCTAATCTTTGGTCTCTGTTCTCAGTACTTGTCAAGTGTTTGATGATTCTCGGGTGCATTAGCAACGTTTTGTTAATGTTATTATTTTGTTTTATGGATATTGACATTTTACGATATACCATAATATCAAAGGACAGAAATGTCATTAAAATCAATACTAGGTCTATTATTGGGAATCAAGTATTGAATAATTGTCGTTAAATCCCTACTTTTTAAACCTAGCTCTATCAAGATTCAATATGTCATCTGGGAAGTAGGTATTGATATACTCAGCGTATAACTTGAAAAATTGCAAAATCAAGTTTCCAGTATTCTTTCAGACCTTTGGAATCTCTTCTAAGTACTTTTTCTTCTTTGATTGTAGGTAGTTTTACCGTCTCAAAACCCCTAGGATTCAGTTGTTAAATACCGGCCCGGGTGTGACTTTTGAGTACCAAATGCTCTTAAATTTTCCAGCGAGTTTTCTCGCCGCCATTCGACCCAAAAAAAAATTTGAACTAAAAATTCTCTTTCAACAAATGCTTTTGATATTTTGAAAGTGCTTGATTGTTTTTACAGGCCTCTGTTCTGAGGTTTGGTCTATTAGCTCTGTCGTGAACAGTGGAAGGAGATACGCTATATTCCTTTGCCTTGATTTTTTCGCTCTTTCTGGGAAAAGAAATGCTTCCACAGCTTTTCTGAGTTCTTTTGATTTGTTTTATTAGAAAAACTATAGAGTTGTGATACATTTCAGTTCATTTATACATACTTTTATTTTAGTTACTACTTCTTCTTTTCTTTACTTTTAATTTTTTTACTATAGTATGTGTCCGGAAAGTGTCTGATCGACTACTTGGTACTAGCCCATATGGATATAATTATTTACAATGAAAAAAAAAAAAAAAAAAAAAAAAATTCTAATTTGATTACAACTGCTGATTTTACTTTCAAGATTGTATCCAACAACAATCAAGCTCTGCCGTTACATTTTAATATATATATACATGATGATAGAAGTGGTAGTCCAAAATTTTCACCGTTTGCGGGCAGCATGTGCCCCGGTAGCGGCGGAGGCCGTGAGTGACAATTCCAGCTTGCGTACGGCGGTTTTAAGGGAGTTAGTGCCGGCCTCACAATTAGCCTCGAGCCAGTGCTCAAGGTTGATGCGTAGGCGCGCAAGCTCGTTGGTGATGGGCATGCCATCTTTGCGTGCGTTGCTGCCGTCGCCACTGCTAGAGCTGTCGCGCGATGCTGCCACCGCCGCCGAGTTCAGCAGCGTGTGAAAAATATCGGTCCAGAGGTGCTGTTGCCAGTAGCGTTTGTACGGCGCGGTAATGCCGTAGTACGTGGCGCCACTGCCATCGGCGGCCTTGCGTACGGTGGTTTGGATAAACCGGCCGAAAAGCAAGCAGTGAACGACGCCAGCAACGCCGTGGTAGTCGGCCTGGTAGCTCCAGGGTCGGCCCTCGCGCATCTCGACGCAGTCCTGCTGGTCCATCGCCCCGGCCCACCCGGCGGCGCTGAACGAGACGCCGGGCCGGTACGCTGAGAGGTCGATCGCGCGACCAAAGTCAATCAACTTGAGTCGCTTCTGCGCCCACCCCGGTGACTCCACGCCGCTACTCTCAGAGGGCGCGCGGTAGTGGCGGTCCCACACCTCTCCACCCTCCTCATCGACAGGGTCGAGCTGGAGCATGACATTGTCGGGCTTGATGTCGCCATGGATTACACATGCGGAATGCAACGCCTCGACGGCGCGGAGAAGCTGCGCAACAAAAAAAACCACCACGACCTCGTCCAGAAGCGCCGTGCCGCTGCCGCGGCGTGCGGCATTCACAGCGTCGAGCACAGTGCCCTGGGGAAGGTACTCGAGCGCAAGGCAGCTCGCGTCGCCAAAGAGGTAGGCGCCGTACAGCCGCACCACGTGCTGCTCGAGCGCTTGGCGCTGCGCGCGCAACGCCGGCCCTGCCAGCCGCTGCTGCAGCAGCGTTAGGATGTAGGACTCCCACGCGTTGGGCTCCTCCTCAACTTTCAGTGCGACGGCCCGGCCCGTGGCGTGACCCTGCGGCGTGAGTGGTTCAGCGAGGTAGACGGCGCCAAAGCCGCCCTCGCCAAGAAACTTGCGGACCATAAACTGTATGTTGGGTCTTGCGTGCAGACTCCGACCGCGACTACCAGTGCTAGCGCTGGGCAGTGACAGCAGAAACCCGTGCGTGTGGCCATGGCCATTGGCACGCTTAAAGGCTCGGCGCAGGGCCTGGTGCTCACCAAGTCGCATAGTGCTATTGTCGTGGACACGCGGCGACCCCGCCAGCACCTCGCGCCGTGCTACGAGGATTGCGCGCTTGTGGTCGCTGGAAGTGGGGTCACAAAGGGCATCATAGATGACCACTGCGGGTGCCGTTACCGCGCGCTCCTCTCGTGTAGGCGTGCTGGCTGCGCGGGCTGGGCTTGCCCCCGCGGATGTCGACGACAAGCGCGGCTTTTTGGCCTTTTTCCTTCGCGGCGTGGCCACTATGGTCGTCGAGATAACGCCATCCTCGCTGATGACGGTTGAAAACCCGGCGGCCCCGGGGGCAGGGCGGTGATACGTTTTATAAAGAATATCGCGGCTTTGCGCTAACACCTCCTCGAGGCAGTAGTCCTCTTGGTGCACCTCGTCACGCAAATGCAGTAGAGCCACGGCAACGTGCTCGCGCCGCACCAGGCCCTGCGGCAGCAAGTCGTTATAATTATGCGGATTGTAATTATCATTGCTGCTGTCGCTGCTGACGACTTGGCGGTACATTTTCTCAAGCCGTCGAACTGGCCGGGCGCTGCGCTGCACGCCAATTTCGAGCACGCGGCGTGCGCGGCCCACCGCATCGGCATCGACGCCATGACTAGTATCATGCCGCGATGTCGATAGAAGCCACTCTGCGTAGCTCTCGTAAAACCGCGCCAGCGCCGCGCCAATTCCCTGCCAGTAAAGGTGAATGTAGATGTGGCCGTGGGCATTGGGCGGCACACAGCGGCGGAGATACGTGAGCCAGACACCCAGGTAGCGCGGATCGTCGCGGTAAAAGGCAAACGCCGCGGCGCCAAAGCGGTCGAGACAGGCACGTAGGGCGCGCGCGTACATAGGCGGCGTGTTGGTTGCGTCGGCATATGCGTGCGCGTCGAGGGCCGCCCCAACGTTGGTGGTGGTGGTGGTGGTGGTAGTGTTGTTGTAGGGCGGCAGGGTGCGCAATGGATACTCGAGCTCGAGCTGCCGGAAACACGTTAGGTACGGCTCGATGGGATCGTCGAGCTCGGCGAGGTCAAGCCCCGCGAGTAGGCCGGCGAGATCGGCGTCGCTGGTGCTAGGCTGGCTGCTCGCAGGCGTTGGCGAGGCCGAGACCTCGTTACTGCTGCCGCCAGGATTATATCCATTTGGGTTAGCGTTCACATGACCATTGATGGATCCGTTGGGGTACTTTTGCGGGCGCGATCTGGGAATAAATGCATGGGATATGGGGTCTGATACCGCCGGTAGTGATATCACCGCGGGCGGCACCTCTGCTGCTGCTGCTATAAATTGGGTTCGCTCCATTGCTTCATGGCGCCGTCCGTCAAGTTTCGGGCGCTAAAAAAATAATAAAAAAATTAAGAATTTGATAATAACCGGCGTGGATATTAAACCTTTGGTGGGGTCAAGTGAAAAATCGTGACGCGTAAGTGGCGCGATTAAAAAAAAAAAGGTTGATCGAAGCCTGTCAGACTTGGCCGTAAAGAATAGGAACTGTGATAATAATGATAATGAAAAAAAGAATTATGCAAATGAAAAAGGTGGTTTTGTGTCTATTGGAATCCGCCAAAAAAATAAAGACAACTTGTATATCTTGAAAGGCAAACGAAACGCGGGATCTGGTGCGGTGATTGATGTCTGTTAGGACAAACAGAATGATTTTTCGCTGGATGAAAACGATCAATAATATACACTTTGTCTTTTTAGAAAGAGCTGGTCAATGCAAAAATGACTCGAGGCTATGCCTACGGAAATTTTGTGGTCCTGATCGGTTTGAAGAGTTGATGAATTTGGGGTGTTTTGGTTGGATTTTTTTGGCTGATTTTGAGTGCTGCCTCGTAGTCATCACTATCAATGCCATCAAACAGTGTAAATTATTGTGTCATCCTTTATCAGTATTTATGTAATCATTACTACGTTGATTAGATCAATGCTATGTAATAGTTTGTCATTGATTACTCTTTTTTTTTATCATCTGCCTCTCGTCCGAGTAGCAACCACAGTAGACCGCACGTGACGGCA
>JAJMRT010000645.1:0-10969 GCA_030558065.1 Geotrichum phurueaensis
ACCATAAGGCTTGTCTTCCTCGCATTCACGAGCCTAGACACCCAACTTTTGGCAACCTGGAGGAGACCCATGTTCTCTATGGTCTTTACTAAGACTCCTTTGTCAACATTGTCAAAAGCGCCCTTGACATCAATTGCTAAAACTGAAGTTGTCTTTTTCCTCACTATGTTTTGGTCAACATAGTGAGTCAAGCTAGCCAAAGCGTCTACAGCTGAATACCCTTTACAGGTACTGGTATATATATATGTGTATATATATTTTTTAATGTAACATCTGAGCGTTTGGAAAATAACCAGCTACTTTATGAATTTCTCAGTTAAAAAAAAGAAAAAAGACGGTAAATAAGTTTTTCATCTATCTATGAAAAAAGTTTTTTTTTTGAAAAAAATACAATTTAAAAAAATATGACAACCGAGGGATTCGAACCCTCGCCTCCGAAGAGATAGGAACCTTAATCCTACGCCTTAGACCAACTCGGCCAGATTGCCTTATTATTGATTTGTAAAACAACGGCCTGATCTCGCCATAAGTAATATTAAGTGTCACGTGCAAGTGACACTTAAAGAGCTAATAATGACGTCCTGGGATGACGTTAAAAGCACCCCGTCTTTGGATGACGATAAACTCATCATTTATCCAAAAGGACGATACATCATACGGCAGATGTCCTGGGATGACGTTAAAAGCACCATTTATCCAAAAGGACGACTACTGATACGGCAGTGAATGAGCATTATTAGCCTCATTCTGAGAATCCCTTGATGCTTTTATCTTTTTTGTTAAAAAGATAAATTCGAGGTGGTTTACGACAAAAACAAAACGACAATTCGACAGAAGGTCAAATGAAGACGACAATTTTATAACATGGCATATCCGAAGCCTGAATGGTAGACGGCTCAACGAGCTTGTCCAAATTTAGCGACAAAGGTAAACTGAAACGACAGATCCGAATCCTGGAAACAGGACTTCACCACCCTCTAGGGGGTGTTTGAAGGAGATGAAATTTTTTCAGCAGATTACGTAACCCACTACTCCGGGTAATCCTTGAGTGATGAGTGAAGTAATTTGTTGAACACTGAATATGACAGAAAGTAAATTGGTAATCCATTACTAGTCCAGAGCCACAATCTATTGCTGGTTTTTGGATACCGAGAGGTGAATGCCCCTCACAAACACACCGCCGTTAGGACTTTTTTTAGGAGCCCTTTGAAATCCATTGTGGATTATCACTCTTTGACGTTTTCAACTTTTTTTAAAAAGATTTTTTTATTGGGAGCTCTGGTACTGACGAACTAGTATTAGGACGAGAATTCTCAGTAATCCGGGCAATGATTAGGTGTACAAGGCAATTAACGCGAAAGCTTACGAAACGGAAATTAGATGAACAGCGGTTTTTACGGAGTATGAGACACTGTCTATATGAATATCCGATTAGCGATTTGGCAAATCTCGTCAAGAGGTTTGGCACATCCAGTAAGTGATTCTTTATATAAATAATCTTGTACAATATGCCGGTTGACCGGACAAAAATGTAATACTACTACCGACAATCAAAATTGGTATATAAATATTTAAATAACATTTAAAAAAAGTAGTTGAATCTTTACAAGTAGTGTTATGATATGCGTAATTTGAATGTTTTACCTCATCATCTGTAGTGGCGGACCGCGAAAAATAAAATTTGGGACTTCAGCTTTGTGAATCTCCACAGAACTTTTTATTTTACTTTTTTTTTTTTTTTTTTTTCAGGCTTTTACACCTTCAAGAAACAACCACCATTGCTACTCTAAACTTCTCTATCTTATCACAGTCAATTGCCTGTCGATACCCTGTGATAGAATGATTTAATCTGAGTTTTCTTTTTTGCTTTAACGTTGTGATTGAATGCTGATTTTGAACTATGGCTGTACGCATTTTAAATCCTGATTTTCTCTAGTGAGCTTTTCAAATCTAACCCGTGCACATTTCTTTATTTAGATAGAGCATTCACCTAGATCGTCGCTAGATGACATTACAGGAAATTATATCCCCCTTGGCGTTCTGTTTCTACGCGATATCCCAAAGTTTCCGGGTTCTGGGATCAATGCTCCGGACGATTGGGACTGGTTTTGTTATGGCCTTGTTGATCTGTCAAAAGGCCAGATCGCAGCATTATGCCCGGAGCTAAAAGCTTTGGCGTTTCTCTCAGAGTTCTTGTATACTCGAGTGACGTACAAGTTTGTTGATTCTGCCATTCTCTGTTTGCGCGTTTATCATATTTTGTCAGACTTTTGCGGATCGTCGGCAATCGCTGAGCTACGCCCGCGTACGAAAACACATAAGCAAAAACGACAAAAGAATTTTGAAACTGTTTTAACTGCCCTGGAATTTGACCCTGGTCTATGGGAAGGAAATTGGATTGGCCGGGAGTATGCAATATTACAAACGTTTGGGCCCTCGAACAGTAGTAACATTATTTCTAATTTAGACGCAGGAATTGACAGGCTTCTAGAAGCAAATAGTGCCGTCGAGAACGACCAATTAATTGATATGTCACCCAAGGACAGACTATTGCAAATATATCGTTCTATTGACTCGCCTGTTTTGAAGTGCGATAACCTTGATCCCGAGACCGAATATCTAATCCAGCTTGCTCAGAGCCAGGATGTGGTTGGCCTGAAGACACAACTTTATTCCTATCAAGTCTCTTCGGTCTGCAAAATGTTGGAGGCAGAAATGCAGCCTGAAAACACTCTGCTGCCTTATTTAGTGCCCATGACATCTAAGATAAATGGTCGAATGTATTATGTCAATCAAACTGACTGCACATTTAACCAGTATCCTACCTTTTATACCACGCCACGAGGTGGAATTTTAGCGGAGGATATGGGACTAGGAAAGTCTTTAATATGCTTAGCCTTGACAATTTTGACTAGAGGACAATCTAGCAGCAGACCAGAAGACATTTTTTATGACGATAAAGAGCTTGGTAAACAACATCCATTGTCCCTAGCGGAGTATTGTGTTCAGTCAGTTTTGCAAAACAACATATCATGGCGACTCTACAAAGATGAGCTACCAAAAGCGTGTGTCAACAAATTACTAGCATCTCCCGGCTATTACTATTCACGATCTGAACGTATCAACAGAGCTTTAAAGCAAGCTGAATTGAATCGTTCATCGATTAATATGCGAAGCAGTTCTCGAAAATTTAGCCATTATTCCACAAAATTTGAATCTAAAAAGATATGGCTCTCATGCTCCACCTTGATCATTTGTCCCAGGACACTTTTTGATCAATGGAGATACGAAATTATGAAGCATTTAGATACTGCCGTGATTTCTATATTGTATTTGTCTAATTCCAAGTTTCAAACGCCAGAATCTCAGAAATTACTTGAATACGATATTGTCTTAATTAGTGCTTCCCGATTCGCCCTCGAGGAAAACGATAGGGAATCCCCGTTCAACCAAATATTATGGAAAAGACTGATTATTGATGAAGGCCACACCATGAGCTCAACAAAATCTCGACTTTCTTATATGGCTAAAGGTCTTCATGCCGAACGGCGGTGGGCAGTGACCGGCACACCTACCCCTGGTCTCACCCGCATGTCTACGCACTCTAATGAAAAGTCCAATCAGGTATCAGTACAGTTTTCGGTAAAGCAAGAGTTTGAAAGGTTAGGATCTATCATGGAAAACTTTTTGATGGTGGAGCCCTGGACCTCGTCTAAGAGCATGTGGCAGCGAGAGGTGGCAAAACCATTTTTGAGCAATCAGCCGCGAAGTAATACTAATGTAAAACGGATTCTTGGACAGCTGGTAATTAGGCACAAGGAGACGGATGTTAATTCCGACATTATATTGCCACCGCTACATCTCAGTACTGTGTTCTTGGAGCCTTCGTTTAGCAACAAGCTGGCCATTAACTTGTTTGTATCTGTGATCAATGTTAATGCAGTGACATCGGAACGAGAAGATCAGGACTATTTACTCAATCCCACAAACCGCAGTGACTTGAAACGCCTCATGTCTAACTTGCAAATTGCATCTTTTTATTGGTCAGGGTTTTCAGAAAAAGATTTACAGTCGCTTCATGATATTGCTAGTGTGTACATCAAAAAAATGGACAAGGTGAACAAAGCTTTGGCTGACAATGATCCAAACCTGCCACAGATATTGGGTACAAGTAAACGGCTAACGAAAATGTCACTTGAAGAGCAAGCTTTTGATAAAAATCTACTTTTGCAAGCAATGAAGACAGTGAAGACTGCGCGAAACAATAAGCAGTGGGAGAACATATCAAACAGCCATGAGATGTGCTACTATACGGATCAACTACCAACAACCATGCTTTTAAAGACTGGAGCCGACCCCACGCTTCTTAGTTTAGACTCGGTCAAAGAAAAATTAAAAAGTATTCAACCAACAAAGGGTTATGACGTAGACCGCCAGTGCAAATATCTTCGAGTGGGAGGCGCTCAACTTGTTGATTACAAGCAGAAGATGGGATATTACGACAACGATATTGATTTAACTGTCAATAGTGACATTGACAAATCGACTGTAATCGAGGGTCCTTCTTCTGAACCATTTGTTAATCTGCTACAGTCTGGGAAGCCTCTTTCAAAATTCTCTGACAGTAAAATCAAGGCTAAAAAGAAAAGACTGATGAAAAAAGCTAAACTTGCCACTGGTCTTGGACCAACCAAGACCAAAAACAAATCAACTATAAACATGGCTGTAATTTCTGATAGCGGAATGGCAGGGTTTATTCCAACTGTTTCCAAGTTTATTGATGGCTCCTCATCTAGCCCCACGATGGTCTCGCCCGCTGTTGCGACGCCAGAACAACTCTCTCGGCCCTTAAGTCCCTTTCCTTTAGAGTCCAACGATGTGGACACAGAAGCTTGCCAGTTATTGGGAACTGCATCTGCAAAATTATCCTATCTGATTTCACGTTTGCTAGAGCTAACCAAAACTGAAAAATGTATTGTGTTTTACGAGTTTGATGACATTGCATTCTATATTGCCGAAGCCTTAGATATTATTGGCATAAAATACTTGATCTACGCCAACAGTGTCACACCCATTCAAAGGTCTAAATATCTTGCCGAGTTTCACGTCAACAATGACTTTAGAGTTCTTCTTATGAACGTTCGGTTAGCAGCGCATGGACTCAACGTGTCAACGGCCTCGCGGGTCTTTTTTGTCAGCCCCATTTGGAGAAATGATATTGAGTCCCAAGCTATAAAGAGAGCACATCGGATCGGACAGCATCTCCCAGTATATGTTGAAACGTTAGTATTAAAGGGGACCATGGAAGAGACCGTCGCCAGTTACCGACATCAACAACAACCCGTAGCATCCACAGCCAGTGCTGCTACTGACAAAGAGACCACCCAAGAGGAAATCAGTGAGAATAAGCTGATTCAAAATTTCATTGCAAATCATCCTTATACGCCTATCCAACCCCACGAATCTGAAGTTGATTGGCTATTCCCCCCAAAATCAACCAAGACAGTCTACCCATTTAAACATGACAACAATGCTAGCAGCCAATATGATAAAATTATCAAGGGAGAAACCGCGCCTACAAATTTAACAACCACTACGATCCGAGCACCAATACTAAAGACATCATTACCGGTTATTGGTAAGCGCCCCAGTTCCCCCACAACCAACATTAAGGTGCCAAAACGCGTCAAGTTTTCGTAGACATAATAATAAACATTTACCTGTAAATAGTTAATTAATAGATGTGGTTTTTTTTGTGGGGAATAGTAACGTAAGTTTTGGATTTAGCGAAATGAAACGATTCAATTGATAAAGACATTAAAGTATGGAATAGTAGTCGATTTAGATGTCATCGGTAAGAGCCTTGTTGAGCTTGGCAATCTTGTTAGCGATGGACAGGTCAACGGTACGGTCACCGACCTCAACAATGAGACCACCAAGAATGTCAGCGTTGACTCTGTTAGTGACCTTAAGAGTCTTACCCTCACCAACAAAAGTAGACTTGGAGATAGAAGTGGAGAGACGGTTAATGGTCTTGTTGTCGAGAGGAGAGGCAGAGGTGATGGTGGCCTCAACAACACCGTTAGCAGCGTTGGTCAAAGTCTCAAACTTCTCAACGATGGAAGGAATAAGAGAAAGTCTGTTGTTCTCGGCAAGGAGGGAGAGAAAGTTGGTGACAGTGTTGTCGGCCTGGATAGCGGAGGTAAGGGTAGAGATAACGGTCTTCTTGTCCTCAGCAGACAGAGCAGGGTTCTCGAGGATGGCAGGGAGCTTAGCGTCGTTCTTGACAAGGTTCTTCAAGGCGCTGAGGGCAGACTCAGTGCTGGGCAGGGAAGAGGACTTGGAAGCAGCAGTGTACTACAAAGAAAAAAGAAAACAGTTAGCATATAAATACTATTGAAAATTTGCATTCTTAAAAGACAAGTCAAAACTAGGTTGCGGGTTTCAATAATAAACACTGATAATTCTTTTTTCGAGAGTCAAAACGGTTGATTGGGTTGCTGGTGAAATCGACTGAAAAAAAAAAATTAAAATTAAAAAACTGGCGAATGAAATCTCGGTACCGAAAACGAAATAATGGAAAATATAAAAACAACGACAGAAATCCGAGAGAGCATTGAATGAAAAGCAATTGAAAAATAAGACACCATTGTAAGGCTCAATTCGTCGAAGGAAACCAGCAAAACTAGCAGAGCGTCAATTAAAAAAAGATGGGATTCAGTTACATACCAAGGCAGTAGCGTAAGAACCATCGAGGCCGAAGAGCTGGACGGGAGCGGCAGAAGAGGCCTTAGCAGTGGCCATGGTGCGGACCATGGGGCGAGCAGCTTGACGCATGAACTTGGCGGCGAACATTGTACTGTTTATCAAGGAGGGTTGGTGGTGGTGGTGAGAAAGGTTCAGACCTGGAAGAAGATGACAGAGAGAAAAGAAAAGGGAAAAAAAATTGGTGGAACTGGATTTTTTCTCTTGTATGGGAGGGAATTGAAGAGAAAGAGCTGGCCAATGAGGTTAAAGCTTCCGAAGAACTTGAAAACTCTACAGGGCTAGGGCAAACATGGGTAAGGGAACAACATTATACAACACAGTTTCTAAGTTGTATATATTAGGTCTTTTTTATTTTATTTAAGGCAAGCATCCGGGGAAATGGTTGTTCAGTGATTTTCAGTCTGTTTTATTTGGCCAAAGCCAGACAGATCGAAAAAAAAAATATGGAAGATGGGAAAACCCATCTCTGCATAATGAACCAAGCAATAAATGCACCGGGTCTAAACATATAGTTAACATTTTCAAATCCAACCCGACCAAATCATTGCTAAAAAGCTTAGAGATATAAGAGTATGAAAAAATTAAAACGATGTACACTGTCCGTATTATGTAGTTATTAAATAATCGTGTTTATATCACTAATAATTACAAAATGTAAATTTAGTCAAATAAAAATTAATATTACCGTTCCAGCTGTTTTTCATCGTTAATGATCACCAGAATGTTTCTGAGAACCAAAATCAAGGCTCTTAGTATCTGAATGTTTGATATCAGTAATAACCTCATTTAATCCAGGATTTTCCAGCGTAGCATGCAACGAAAGAATATCATTCAAAACTTCCGGAGATTCATGAGCGAGGCCGGCATTGGGAAAAGCTCCAGAGTCAGATAGATTTGAGTTCTGAAAAGTCAAAGACAAATACTGATACCAGTCGTTGAGATTCAGAGTATTAGGGATCATCTCAGAGGAATCATTTCTGGCATGAGCGGGCGATGGAATAGACCCAGGTTCAACCAAAGGTGAACTTACGACGATAGGCGAAATAGCCGAAGTTGCTGAATGACTGAAATTGCTGGATGGATTGGTGGGGGTCGCGTGCGCTTTAGGTGGAGTTTGCCCACTCGTACTGCTACTAGAGCTGCCAACACTATCACCAAAAATAGCACTAGGGCTGATTGTAAGGATATTGGAAAAACTGGATCGGTTTTCTCCTTCATTAGGATCGGGGAAAAGTTGGGAAGGCTGAAAGTTCTGGTAAAAGCTTTGCGAGTCTGGTAAATTATTGGCAACAAATAGAAACTCGGGATCAAAAACATTCAAATGATCCTCGTCTGTAGCAGCAGGAAACATGTTGGGTTTCACATTAGTGGGAGACGGAGAAGAAAGTGATTGAACTGCATTTTTCCAGGTTTCGGCATTTTGCAGCTGCGAATGAGGCACTTTGGAAGTAATGTTAATGCTGGATGGTGTTGGATGAGACGAACCTTTATGTGACAAAGAGTCCAAATTATTCGATGGTAAGTTTTGGATTTTGTTGATGATACTAGTCTTTTGTAAACCAGTTGGCGCAGGGGAAGAACTGAAGTTCACAGAACTGACTGGATTTGATTCAGACCGTTTGCTTCGAGGTAAAGTTGAATTTGAGGTGGACCTTTGAGCCTTTAGCTTTTTTGATTTGTCATAATCTGAATACTCAGTAGAAGCGTACGCTCTTTTTCGAGCATCCCTCACAAATTGGTCACGTAGAGACTTGTTAGAGTCCAGCTGATCAAAGAGTTTAGTTATCATGCGAGCAACCATCCATTTTTTACCAATTTCCTTAAGGGCAGAGATACAAATATCCAATGCCTTCTTTGCGCTTTCTACTACAGAAGGCACAGGAGACTCGGTTTGATAAAGAAGCATGATTGCTGCTGAGAACAGCGTATAGACATAGAATGCAGAACAATTTGCCAGTTCATCATAAGTTAATAAGATTTCAAAAATTCTTGAAATCATATGAGCAGCTTGAAACGCAATACCCCACGATGGGTAGGGATGGTCAGAAGGATGACCCTTTCTTAGAATGTTAGAGCGGTGCACAAGACAAAGTACAGTATAGTACTGAGCATGCAGCAGTGACACAAAAAAGTTGTAATTACCCTTATCTTTGACAGAAAATTTAAGCTCTGGAGGGAGATTGCTCATCCACGAGCCCATAGCCATATCGCAATGGCTTACAACAGGTACTTTGTTTTGACGCCTAGAAATCTCTGCATTGATAGAGAACTGCTGTCTGAGAACCATACCCATGATCTCCGAAAGCTTCACAGAGTGAATAAAAGCTAGAACCTGAACCTTATTAACAGGAAACAAGGCAGGCATACCAGGCTCATCTTCAATAAAGTCGTCCTCTGTGAGCATCAAAACATCCGAATCTTCAAGATTGATTAAAACAGGTCTTCCTAAAGCAATTGCTGTCCATCTGTCTCGCAAAAACAATGACCACCACATTTTTTTCCATGTTCTTTTAGTAGCCAAGGGCATGTTGCTGTTTTCCACACTTCTGTGAAGACCAAATCCTTGAGCTATACTGAGAGCAACCCGCGACCAGTAGAACGAATTTTTAGTCACGTCCTCAGGGCCTTCCCACCACCATCCTAATAGCATCACACTCTGCACAACAGTAATTGGATCAGATTCATAGTTGGCGTCAAAAAGCGCCTTTGCCCGCTTGTAGAATGTAAAGCTGGCTAGATCTGCAGAGCCCTGGTCATCGAGTAAAGCTGGACTATTGCAAACTCGAGAGCCAGCTAACAAAATTGCCTGAAGAAGTAAAAGCGATGGAGGTTTACTGGGGTTATTATACCGCCTCATGAACTGCGACCGGTTCAATATGGGAGCAGTTGGATGGATTTTTTCGAAGAAGGCCTCAACAATCTGGTCACACAAATCTCTAGGAGGCAAGAGAAATGCGCCACGAAACTTTAAAATCTCGAGTTCCTCGTTATCGAGTTTGTTAAACTTCGCCATGTCCTTGTAAAAGCCCGGTAGTTTGTAATGAAAGGACTCACCTTCCTCTTGAGGCTCAAAAAGAAGGTTAATATTTGATGATGATCCCAAAAATGTCATACTATTATGGCTTTCTGAATAATTCTCATTATTGGGTTTCGGAACATGCAACCATGCCCTGTCAAAAGATTGAGCATGCTGAGGCTTGTATCCTAACAATTTCCGGTGATTATTACTACTGTTTTCTTGAAGTTCTTTTTCAGTTTTGGTATGATCTGGCGAGGTTATTGTAATTCTACCTTCTGGATTTGCAGGTTCTGAGTTTTGTGGTACATTTGCATCTGCTTCAGTGTCCGGTTTCGGCTTTTCAGAGGTATCAGCAGCATTCTCTGACGGAGGCTCAAGACAAACAACGCTTTTAATAGTATCGTGGGGATTATCGACTTTGACAGCAGAGGGTTTTACTGGTGTATCCGTTTTTCTGAGAAGGTTAGAGAAACTGAGACATATCAAGAGTTTTCAACTTACTTTCGTCTGACTGGGACTTTTCGGCGCTTGGGTTCTGGGATGCGACATTCACAACCAAACGCCACGCAGTTCTGAAAACATGTTAGATATAAGTGAATATTTTTAGACAAAATCATGTAGATAAATACTTACAGTGCACGGATTGTGCTTTTCAACATCGCATCGCACCTTTCTGGAATGGCATCTAGTTATTGACAGGTTAGTCAAGATCGAAAAAAAAATTAGTGTATGCGCTTAGAGCCTTACACTTCACAAGCCCTAGATGACCTAGCTTTAACACGTCGATAGCTACTTTTTAGCGATGAAATTTGGCTTTCAGCAGTGCTCTCATTGTAATGAGCTTTTTCAGTATCTTCAAAGGTAGAATCAGTCCTCGCCCCTGCCTTCATGATTTCAAAATTTTCAAATGTATCAATTTTCTTTCTTTCAAGCTTGATGAGTGAATCAGCGACAGGATATCTGGCCTAGGTGATTGTTCCAATTCACAGCGCAATATTGGAATCTTTCATATAGGCAAACAGGCGTATCTTATTGTAGAATTAAAATAAAACTCGGACGTTGTGTGAATTGTGGGAGAATTGTAAAGGTTTTGATCAAATGCAAAAAGCGTAAAAGCTAAATGGATCAAAAAAAAAAAAAAAAAAAAAAAAAAAAAAAAAAAAAAAAAAAAAAAAAAAAAAA
>JAJMRT010000646.1:0-10962 GCA_030558065.1 Geotrichum phurueaensis
AAAAAAAAAAAAAAAAAGGTGATTGGGTTCTTGGAATGATCGGCGACTCCTGTTTAGCCTATATATATACATTTATGGGTTCAACGCCTTTATAAAAATTAATATCGTGTTACATATAATTAATCTATGATATCATCATACTTTTCCAGCACTATTCTTCCTAACGTTGTTACATATGACCTCCCAAAAAAGCCAAAATATTTTGGAAAATGCTCAAATCTCGGGTAATTACTATACAATTTTGGTTATTTACTCTGCTGTATAATTCCAATTCTTCTTATATGCCATAGTACCATTTGCTAGTTATCAGCAAAAGGCATGATCATTTCAATTTCGGAGACAGCTGCTATTAATTTAAACTCAATTATATAATTCAAAAAACAAATAGATGAGGAAGGTCCCAACACTTGAAGAATACACAGATTTTGAAATTATGGGAAATGCAGAAAGCACTGCTCCGCCATTTAAAGAAATTTTTTATGGTTACCAATATTCTATATTTTATGCCCCCAAAAGTATTAATAGAAATTTTGTTTTGCTATACCTTAGACAAAGCTGTTCCAGTTGAATACAAAATTACTTTAATGTTTTTGACAGATATTGCCAGATGAGCACGATCAACAAACGAAGTCACATCCGTGAGTGTAACCAGCTAGAACAAGTTATCTCTTAAGTCAATTTACTTTGAAAATTCTACATTAACAGTTGTGATGATTTATCCGTTTTTATGAATACTTCTTTTGTATTTTCATGTGGCGCTCACAAATCATGACAATGAACAGACGCCTTGTGCATCTTTCTGTTCTTCTATCTTCAAATGATGACATCACCCAATTACAACGGCAGTACTAAATTAATGAAAGGACATATAGCATTTCAAAATCAATCATAGTCAAATACCATAAATTTAAGTCATTGTTATTTTCTTGGAAACGATTTTTCAAACGCGGGATGCTCTTTTTTTTGTACACAGAAACTTGGAGTCACGAAACATCTTATACATAGATGGCACTAAAAGTCAACTCTTCATGCAACGCTATTTGCGTTTTTTAAATACCTAAAGCACAACTTTCAATATTACCTTTCTAGCATTTCTACATTTGATAAAAGCCAGTTTTCATTACATTCACAACACCCATTTTTTTCAAGAAAAAATAATTCAGCGGCTCTAGAAATATAGAATACGTATATTAACAGGTGATATATGCTATAAACTCTACTTGAAAAACTACAAAGTGATTTGTTTGCTCCAGCAACAGATTGTGTTATGTTTGATTGCTTGCGCACACTGAATCCCTTACTGTACAGTGTATTAGACTATTTTGCTTTTTTTTACGTCGGAAAAATGTGCCATTGAAGACAATTAAATGGATCGGGACGTAACGGGCAATAGGAAAACACCCAAAAAGAAAAGATTTAATACAAAAGTTATGTACAGTACTCTTTGATGATATGTATAACTATCTTGATGGAAGCAATTTAGGTCTGTGTACAATATATTTAAATGTAAAAAGTTCTTGTAACCACAACACTGGAGTTTGTTTGCGCTTAGAGTTTGATGCAACCTATTTACCAGTGATCGCAAATTTGACTCTTTTTACGTTCTTGCAGCAAATTAGAGTCCTAGCGTGCACAAAAGATTACAGCTACTGTCTGCTACTGCTGTCCGGTGATCATCAAATCAGGAGTACAGACGGTTCAAACCACATGCTAGGTCAATGTGAATTAGGAGTTATCTGGCAATTGTGAAGGGGACTGAAAATTTGGAAAAGCGCCAAGAACATGATAATCTTGTTAATATTTATCACGACCAATAGTTGAAATAAATTTTTATCTTTAATTCTTGGATCTGAAAAGTGGATGTGTTTCACAAAGTTTTCTTACTGTCTATAATCATAGAGGTGTGTAGTGGCATAAGAGAGTGTAGAAATAATGATACATTTAGATGCTCCAAGACTATTGTAGCTAGTCCACTTTCTAATCCGCTCAGTATAAAACGTGTTGAGGCAAATAAAGAGCCTAATCCAAAATCTCAAACTTTAAACTGTACCATTGCTTGTCTATACCTTGTACCTACGCTGTGATAATTTTTGCACCATTTCATTTACACATACAGATGGCTGGCGTATTAGCAGCCATTCTTCTCAATTTCTTTTGGGCTAACTTTTAACAATAGAAAAACAATTAAGTCACAAATATTTGGCTAGCTAGATCCAGCAACATAAAACTAATTAGACCAAACTTTCATGAACTTAGGTCTATGTTACATAGTTGCTTTGCATTTTCAATTATTAAGAGGGTGCACAATCATAGCTTAGAAAAACAGAAAGTATTCAAGAATTGAAATTAGAAGAAAAATAGCAAAAATTACAGAAATATGTTAATTGATTTCCCAGCTATAAATGTTAATTTTCCTCATGAATTTTTTGACAGTGAAAATCTTAGCTGTAACAAAGCCTTTTGTTAGCTGTGGTTTATAAACAATATTAAGCACTCTTAATAATTCAAAAACGATGTTAAACATGACTGGAATACCCAAATTACTCTCTAAATTTTAAAGTGACATTAGTACATACTGTCAAATATCTATCCAAAATTTGATCCATATAAAGAAGTGTAAACGAGGGACTTTTATATTAAAAAACAGAGGTGATTTAATTGGATATGAATATATATACAATCCAACATTGAGACTACTGAGGACGACTAGCATGCAATGTCAAGTATCATAAACTAGTTGCAAACAGAGTTTCTAAGTAGGGGGTTCTAAATCGTTTGCTTAATGTAAGTGATTAGAGGAAATCCCGGAAGTACTCCTTGTAATTATTAAAGTGGGACAAAGGGAACACACCCAATCGGCAAGTGGGTTAGGGTACGACTGCTTAATTGGCAAAAAATAGGAATAGGAAACATATATAGTATGTATAGTATAGATGTTTAGATAGATAACTCAATAGAGAGGAGCCAAGTCTTGTCTCAATGCGAGGTCTCATAAACCTCCCAGGCTAACTGATATGGAATATAGGATGAACCTGCGTACGCTAATAAAGTCAGACCTGGCTAAGTGAAACCTTTCTATGGCAATTATCTGAAAGTCTGAAACTGAAAACAGCGTCTGAAATAGATTCACATACCAAATTTCACAAAACCTTGCAACTGGAAATGTGAAACAAACATTTTACTTCTCCCATACAAAGTCTCCTGTAATTATTTGCAGATTTATTTTTTTATTTTATACAGCTTATCTAATTCATTACAGAGCTAAAGTATGGCATGTGGAAAAAAGTCAAAGATTCTGGTTGGCAACACTCACCCTTGCGCTATCACACATTTGTCAAGTGAAAACCTCTAAGTATGAAACGAACACTGGGTTCCTTTAATTTCACTTAGTCAGGTTTGACTTTACTTCAGTGAGGGCTCTAAAACTATTCTCCAGAATACATAGCATGCTTGAGCAGAATTATCATTGGATAAAAGAAAGACCAAGACGTGGAATGTCTCTGATTCTAAAGAAGTATACAAATGAATTAGTAAATATAATAAGAGCCAATAAGAGCTGAGCTTGTTATTCGGGCTTTGGGACAAAAAAGAGTAGTTTGACAAAAGAAATTCCAGCAGTAAAAGATCGTAATGATATGGCTTAAAAATACAGACAATAGACAAAGGGAACTGACAGCGCTGAAAATTCAATCATATTTTTTTCACATTTTCTTTCAATTATCCAGTTGCACAGCAAATGGCTCGGTATTGAGGAATTGTGGGAATATTTAGAAAAGCCGAGCTATGAAACTTGAATTCTGATTAATAGTGTATATCTAAGTAGTTAGAGCCAGAATATCCAGTTGATTTTTGATTTTGATTTATTCTGTCAAGCCTTATTATGATGGCAATGCTTGATAGATTTGAAGATTGCTTTATTTAAAAGCTTGGATTCTAACTCGGTTTGATTAAAAAAGATTTATAAAGTGCTTCAGTAAGGGATAAATTAGAAATACATACGCGTTTACATACCTATTGTACCTAATAAACTTTTACATGCCATACTGAAGTGGCGTTTCAAGTCTGTTACCGTAGTAATTGTAAACCAGCAGTTTTTAGTTTCTGGTTTTTCTGGTGCTTGTAGTGCCTTTTTTTCTACTAAAGCTGACGACAGCTGACTTGCATTTGATTTTGCGTCTTTCAATGAACTATCAAACTTTTGTGTAATTAAATATGTCCCACCTGCGTGTAACATCCGGAACACCTGGGTGGAGTCTAACATAGAAACAATATACATGTCTATAAGTATGTGATCAGTCAAAGAAACAGCGTAACAGTAACTGGTATTAAGGCATGCTTCCTCTTCAGGGAACAGACATAAATTTTAAATCTATGGCAGTTGTGGAGAAAGTAGTATTGAAACTTTTTTGCAAAGCAACGCTAGTCATAAGTTGGTACAGTTAGATGTAAATTTTGAACAAAGGTAACGAAATAAATGACACGCTCTATTTTCTGGGAAACGTGCAAACCCGTGAAGGGGAGCCGTGATGTGCGAGTAAACCTATAGGTACGAGTAGAAAGAAAATACTTTTATTCCTTGATTTTCCCAAAACTTAGGGGGAAAGACCAAAATTTTATAATTACTGAGCTCCTCAAGTCTCCAACCTGACAATAAACGATTACAAAAATATGTTTGAGAGTTTGGTTGAAGCCCCAATGATAGATAAAATTAAAGGTAATAATAATAAAATTATAGTAAAAAAAAGATCAAATAACGGCACTAATGAAAATTAAAGCCACTATCAAATTGTACTACCAAATTGTTCAAAACATACAGCTATCTTCACTTGACCTGACCTTCACCAGAGCTAAGTTCGTGTATAGGATAATTATACGATTGATGTACCAGTTGTAAACAAAATATGGCTTACCAAGTGCACTTCTGAGCTACACGGGACTTTTTGCGACTTGTACTCAGAAAAAAAAAAGGGAAATTTGAAATCACAGTTTTAAAAACCCACAGTGTCAAGAAATGTTTCCTATACTTTCTTTGATTGTTTACAAGAATCTATATATATACTATTCATGTATTTTTTTTTTTGTAGTTTGTTTTTATAAAAAAAAGAACTTCTTTCCGATTGGTCGAAAAATTTTCTTCCCAGAAACTAAGTTTAAAAATAATAAATTTTTGATTGTATTGCTATGACAGCCGAAAACATTATAAATCAAACTTCTATTCTACTGATTGATAATATGGGATTAAGAATGGCAGATTTATTTTCGACTATTCAACGTTCATAAAACCATTATTGAAAAAAAAAAAAAGATAATGATAATAATTTGATAAATTTCAGAACGATTATAATTGATTTACAAAATAGTCTACAAGGCGTTCATGAAATGTCATTCACCGGTTTCATTGAGCTTAATACTTTTGCAAAAGTGGTTTCTTGGTAGCCTTTTGTTATTGTAATCTGGTACAAACTTCTAGGTATCAAGATTTGAGCTAATTTATTTTTCTCTATCTTTTGGTCACAATTTTCTGACAAGGGAGCTGGTTAAATGTATTATCATTTAATAGTGAGTATACCCTTTTTTCTTTATTGTTGTGTGATTCAACAGAATTTATAGTATGTCTGAAATCTCATAGGATTTTATGGGACCAGTTATTCGTAGAAATAAGGAGTAGCCTAATTAGTATGTCTTCCTAATAAAACTTTTTAAGGTCCTGATACGCTTACACAAAATTGACATTGCTTTGAGCATACCTGCAGTATACCACATTAAAATGGTAAGTTCAAAAGAGTTTTTTTTTTTTGAAGCCACTAAGGTCAATATCGATGTATCAAAGAAATCTGATAATTTTGTCTCAAGCTTTCTGTATTGAAAAATCTCTAAAAAACATTGTTGCAAGGGTTTAGTTAGATTTTCTGATGAATTTGAACCAACCTGAAAATTTCTTGGGAATGTGTTATTTTCAGTTACGGTTGGATGCATACGAGTGGAATAGATGCATAATGCCTATTGGAGTCACCTGACGACCATGCTGCATCAGATCAAGACCGTTGTGTCTGGAGCTTATGTAAAGATTAGTATTGTGTTGGGTCAATGTAAGCTACAATCTTCACTCATAGTGAAAATCGTAGATAAAATAATATAGTTTTTGTACCCTTAATTGTTTTTTTTGAAAGGCTAAACAAACAGTCCTCTTTTGCAAGCTCTCTAAACTTATGTGAGTTGAATGGTCCTATCTATCAACTCAATGTTCGAACTTTACTTCTTTTTTCCCAAAACTTCACTTCAAGGTCTTTGAGTATGTCCTTGAGCGTTTTAACAAAAGTATCTTAATTTCTTAACACTGGATTAGTCTTTGAGAAACAGTTTCGCTTCTTGAAATTCTTTCAAGAAGTGGCTTCTTGATAATATCTGCTTTCATTATTCCAGTTCAGTGGTTAATACATTATGTGGGATGAATGAAGCCATGGGTACGGCACAAGAGCTTCAAAATATCAGAAGATCATTGGGAATAAGAAAAATAACAAAAATTCTTTTAAAATAGAAATATGCATCAATACCTTCTTGTATTTGCTGCGGCGTCATCACAAAAATATGATAGATATTTAAGAAGTTAAATTTGATGAAAACTTGTATATTTGAGCGAAAACTTCTTGTTGCACCATTTGTCAAACCTTTGTGGCTATAAAGATGATTTTTGAATTTTTGACAGTAAAATGTGAAAGCTTGATTGCATTTTCATTATCTTTTTTTTGTCTTTTTTCTTTTTTTTTTTTTTTTGATAACTGGCAAATAAAAGATTTTCTCAAAAGAAATGGTGCAAGAAAAGTTATATACTACATGAGAAACCATTCCTGAGTATCCAATCTACAAAAGATTCAATCGGATTATGCTTGGTCATAACAGTTATTGGTGCAAACGTTAAGAAGATAATTCTTAGATATTAAGATATTAAACCTATTTTCTATCTATTTAACTGCCATGCTGCGAGACCGGCTTACAGAGCTTCTTCCAAGAGGGAGCTTTGCAGCCCATGGGAAAATTATGGCCTCCCCAATTTCCGAATCTACGGGTGCAGGCGCGCTACAAATAGCCCAAGACACAGGTAAGTCTTGTATCTTCTCAGTATATGGTTACACATAGGGCACCTAAATAAACAGATACTACTATTACTGCTATACAAAACGGGTTTTTAATTTTTAGGTAAGAAATCATAAATCTGAGAGGATATATTAAAACTTAAAAAGCCCTTATTAAATCTTGGTTTTTCAAGCCTATCTTGTCAAAACTAGATAGCTAAAAATCTAAGAGTTTCTTTAATATTTGAAAGTTAAATAAAAGAAACTGCTGTAAAATAATTAAATACAAAAAAGCGGTTTTTTAATCCACCCCACTTTAATGACATTTACAAAGTTGCATTCTGTATAAAATTCTGAGTTTTAATATTTACTTTTTTTTTTCTAAATCCTTTATGAAAGAATTTTTGTTGACACAAAAGTAAATAGAGATTACTCTTTATTTTAATACCATAAGTTTCACTATACTTTTTTTTTAACAATAAATTACTGCATATAGGGGGCCACCATTTGTATTCATTTAAACTACAAAAGCTGGTTGAGGGTACAGCTGCGTTTAGTAGAGACCCTCTCTTTACACCACTTCAAATAAAAAAAAAATTGAATATTTGCTTAGGTTGGATTAATACATTATAAATACTTAACTGGGTTGGTCTCGTAATATATATTGAGCGTGGTCTAGAAACGGCAATACGGCATCTATCCACTACATAAATCTCATCTAAAACAAAAGTTGAGCAATGATATAAGTTATTATCAACGTAATAGAAGACGAGGCGCATTTCACAAGGCTATATTATTACAAAAAAAGTACTGTTTCATTATGAAGCGTTGTAAATTTAGGCTACCCACTGAAATCTTGAAAGTTAAATGTATATTGGCCCTTTATACATTAGCTGTCATAATATTTTATATATATTTTAAATTACATGCTGCAGCATCAGCAACAGTGTGTTTAGATCAGAAACAAAACAGATATAATTATAACAAATATATGTATATACTTTATTACATCACCTGAACTATAGATTATTATGAATTTTTTGGGTATTCCATAAAAAATAGCTCATTGAGTCATTCATGATATCAAGTGCTGACTTTTGTAATATTTCAAGTTTAAGACTTTATGACCACAATCAATTTTTTGTCAAGATAATAACTAAATTTGAGTACATCAATTAGAAGTAGGCCAACACTAAATTAGACTTATATATTCATTAAAAATACGATGCATTGCGTGTCATGATCAAGTTGAAAAGCAACAATGATCAAACTTGAATGTTGTTATACCGATTTTTAACTTTCCATATTATCAAACGCCTAAACATAAACTTTTAAAAGTTACAATTATTTAAGATTGCTTTGTCGCATATAAAAATATCAAGTTGTGAAATCGTTGAGCTTTCTCAAACTCTCATATTTGTTTTGTATGTTGCTACTGTCATGCCATAATATTAATCATTGAGTAGCAAAACAAAACACTTTGCATAACAAAAGCCCACGTGGATGCATGCATACTATTAGATAGTAAAGACAGCCAGCCATTGCTAGCCTACTACGGCTAATAATGATGTGCATCAACCGGAACAACTACGTTATTGCCATCCTCAACTTCTCGATGTTAAACTTCTATTGCCTGCAGAAGCCAGTCATTCCTTCAACGTCATATATTAATAAGTATAAGATTGCTCATGTTGTTAATAATACAAAATTCTTTAATAGAAATATGTATGGAGAAAGATTTTTGTATTTTTTTTGACTAATTTGATATTAAAATTGCGCTTCCATATTTTAGTTACAGCTTCGTTTCCGTAAAAAAGAATTTCATTGCAGTTTTTATTGAAACTCAGGAATTATATATATAATCAGTTTATTGTCCTTTTAACTATTTAAAAATTGTACACAAAAAATATTAATACAAAAAAATTAACCCTCTTGGCGGGGAATGCGCCATTCACTATATATTTCATTCACTTCGATGGCACCGAATTCTCCACGAACTTAGTCCGTGTGTCAAGGGAAACCCGACATGAAACTCAGGAATTATTATGAACAAGTTTTGTTTTTCATACCTGTTCTTATTAAAAATATAAATTTTATAATCCAACTGCTTTCTATTACATTAATAATACAAAATTGGCTGGTTGTAATATATATATTATTTAAATTGTAAAAAAAATACAATTGTCCAGAGCAGTTTCTGTCCGGTTAAGTGGTATTAGCATACATATCTTGAAATACCTAATACATTAGCTATAAACATTAGTCACGTGAAGCTAGTAGTCAACCAAAATATTCGACTTTTTACCGGATTTTATATATATATTCAGTTTATTGTCCTTACAACTTATTTAGCTATAGATAAAAGACGTTTATTTCAGGTTTGTTGTGGCCCCCATGTCTTGGGGGTCTATGCTGTTCGCATTTTGGTCTGTTCGCTTTCGATGGCGCCGAATTCTCCACAAATCGGGTTTGTGTGGCAAGGGAAACCCGTCAGGATCCTCACTGAAGTAGTGTGGCACAGTGGGAGGGGCAAGCCGGTAAAACCTTGACAAGCTATGCAGTTACGCTAACCATCAGGTGGGAGGGCGCGGGGCCGCGCACGCATCCCAGAATTGGGACCAACTCGAGCCCAGCAGTGTAGTCACGTGGTAACGGTCGAGACGGCCAGTCGCTACCGGATTTTATAGGTAAATTTGGCCAAAACAAGCTATATCTACGATGGTCTCAGACTTGATGAAAAATCTGAAGTGGCACGAAATGAGATAATACGCAAACTACCGAGTACCTACCACATGAAAATAAGAAAGAAGAAATAGCCATAGGAGATACTAAAAACTGTAAGGCCAGAATAGGTCGGCAAAATAGGTTGGGACTTGACTGAAGCCTTGAGTATTTGGCTCGTATTTGTTTATGTAAAAATAATAAATATCTAATGTTATATGCACCAGATGCCCTGAACTTGATAAGACAGCTTCAATCATTTTTCTTGTGACATTTTTACAATCAATAGACAGAAATCTATTTCATTTATTTCCGCTGAAATTTTAATACATAAACTTTAATTTGTTAGCCTCCAAACACTACTGAATAAACCCGGATATATTTTTTTTAAGCAGGTGCTAGTCAAAAAACTTGTTTTGAAATATGTGAAATATTTTGGCGGTGATGGACTATCCATTACATTAACCATACTGTGATGAGTGGCAGAAATATTTATAAAGTTAAACCAACCTATGTGAGCATGTGAACTCAATGGCATGGAAAGAGGTTTTACATATAGGCAAGATATGAGCAATGATAATCAAAAAAATATTGTTCTCAAAACTATTTATTCAAATCTAACAAACTTGATATATTTTTACTTTGGACTCAATTTCGGGTTTAAATGTTTGGTCAAGTTTTGTTAGGTCTTCTCAACGTCATTATCAGGTTTAACTTTTGATAGGATTTATAATATGTAGCATAAAATAGTTTATGACATCATCATGCTTCAATAGCATGACTTTTGGCATCGTTGCGTAGGTCATTCTATCAACTTGTCAAGGTTTTCACAGCTTGCCCTTCCACTGAGATATATATCTCGCCGAGGCGGATGCTTTAAAATTAAATTTCTTCTTTCTATTCTTGTTATTTTATTTAGTTTTTATTTACTTCGTTTTACAACTATTAAATATTAAGACAATAAACAGAATTATTATTATTATTATTATTATTATTATTATTATTATTATTATTATTATTATTATTATTATATAATTTATTTCTGCTTTCCTTATTATGTCCCAAAAAATTTAAAACCTTGGCTTTTCTTTGGTTTCATTTTGCGGTATGACATTATTGGCTGTTCTTCCATAGGCTGATGAATCTGTTCAGGCTGCTTCTGGATTGG
>JAJMRT010000647.1:0-10939 GCA_030558065.1 Geotrichum phurueaensis
AAAAAAAAAAAATTTCTACGTCACCACAAAGAAACTTTTGAAATTAAAAAAAGTTATAAAAATAATTGACACATTCAAAAATTCATTTGGTTCACGCTATACAAGCTTTCAGGTTGACGACGGAAAAGTTCAATGGGCAGTGATATTTACTACCCTGAAAAAGTTTTTAACGATTCATTCACTTTTGGCAACTGGCTCCCTCTAATCTGCACAGACGTTTTTCATCTTCAAACGTTCAAAGAGGTTTACGGTCGTGAATCGTTGCCAAAATATACAATATACAAATCTAATGGCCCTTTTTTCTTCAGAAACCATCCAATCAATTATGTTGTAGTCACAGGAAAATGTTTGAATGGACATGAGGTTTATATTGAAAATTCAAAGACAGAAATTGTTCTAAACTTGTTTTTAGACGACAGTTCAGGACAATGTCTCAAGTGCAGCAAATTCAGCTATAGAGGTGCATACAAGCTACAGGAGCTTGTAGGGAAAACACTTGAAGTACAAGGCTACATTGTCGACCATTTAACATTTGGACGGGAGGTCAGAATACTCCAATTTCGCGTTGTTGAAAGCATGGCTACGGAAATTGAAAACTGGGCAGATGCACTCAAACTTCGCAAGGAAGTATTATCTAAACACTGGAGCTACGATAGAAAGGACAAACAGAGCGCACTCGCTATGACCTCTACAACTCAATTACCCACCACTAATCATGTACAAGAAGAAGAAAATATAGAGAGATTAGGTTCACTGGCACCGATAAACCACATGCCGACTATCTTTTGCTCCTTCATGAGGCCAAATGCCATCCTGAGCCAGGAAAACTCTATAATTGAAAACGAATCAGGTATCACTCTTAACCGGAACGCAGTTAAGTGTTCAAACTTGATCCGAGAAAATTTGAACCTGACCAGAGTCTATTACAACAAATCATATAGAGACTTTACTCCTGAGTTACACGAAAGGATATTGCTGAATAAATCCGGCGTAGGCAAGGTGAGGAAACTTGGATCGCACAGCAAGCTCAAGCCAACCAAAACCAAGCCCAGCAAACCCACCATGAAAAGGATTCCAGATAAAAATTAATTATCCATGACACTAAGAATCTATATTTAGTACATAGTATCTGGTATGTCGCTATAATTTGCTTGTGGGTAGCCGTGAAATTCATTTCTGCTCGGCAAATTTCAAGGACATTTCGACACCAGCCCTGACGTAGCCACACTTTTCGTAGAAAGCCACGTTATGATCGGAGCAATCCAGGATTACCTTGTAGGCACCTGCATCTTTACCAATGGCCGTGAGTGCATTGATCAAACGGAGACCAAGCTTTTTACCCTGCTGGTTCTTGTCGACAGCAATGTCTTCAATGTGGCCGACAAGACCGCACTCATGAATGAGCTTTCGCTCGACAAGAATTGTGCCAACAGCAACAACTTTCTCACTGTTATCGGTTATCACAAGAGTGTAGTACTGGTCGTTGTGCTTCTTCCAGTAGTCAAATTGTTCTTCCCAGCGAGACTGAGAGATCTCACCAACGGTAGTCAGGACACGAAGAACATCCAGTACACCGCGAGAGTAGTCGTCACGCGCAATGGGGCGAATGGCGTAGCCTTTAGGGAGCGCATTACTGACCTCTTCAGAGATTAATTGAGGATCAAAAAGAAGATCGGGAAGATTGTTCACTAGCATGGTTCGGGAGATTGTGTGTAGGAAAGGTGATGGTAAAAGAAAGGAATTGGTCTTTTGTGTAATGTTTTTTTTTTTTTTTTTTTTTTTTTTTTTTTTTTTTTTTTTGTTTTGCTATTTTTATTTTGGGTTCACTAGAAACAGAGGGGCGTCTCGAGTTTGAGATCTGTTATTGCAATTACTTTAATGTTCAACAGGTTACTGCGTACAATCCGTGATTTTTTCTTAAATAACTTCTAAGAATGCAGTTTTAGCAGTTTTATTCTAAGAATGATTTGATGGCTCAGATAATAGATTGACTCAAGAGTTTATGTATTGGTCTTTGAGCTTTGTTTCAGGCCAGATGGCAATAAAACATACCAGCTGTTTTTTTTTCTCTCTAAAAATCTCGGCAACTAACATTAAGAAACTTTCTCCCCATCGACACTCCTAGTTTTTCAGGAGGTATAAATTTATCTGATCTTTGGAGAGCACTAGTCGATAATGAAAGCACCGCTGATTAACAGACTTTTAAGGAATAAGCTCTCTATTGTGGCCTTCTTTGGACTGCTATTTTTTTTCTACAAAATTTATATACACCAGAATGAGCCTGAAGCGGTATCTGATCTAGTCAAAGTTGGATCCGTCAACGATGCAAAGAAAATTGGAAAGACCTCGCCCGAAGCAGCCGGTCTGAATTCATTTTACGTTGGTACTCCTACCAGTAAGGAATCAAACAGTGTGGCTGGCGGAGAAGATGCCCTGACTCCGACAAAGCCCAGGAAAAAGCCCCCTCCCTTGCCGGCTCTTAAGACCCGGCCCGATGAGGACAAAGTCGACACTCCCAAGTTCAAACCCTCACGGGGTGGTTCTTTTGAGCTCTTAAGCCCGGAAACGTTTGAAAAGTACAAGGACTACGAGATTGTCTATGGCGAGGGCGGTGGAACCAGGTTAAACAATCTAGCCAAAGAGCTCGAGCTACTTCCTTCTGTCTCAAAGTTACCAAGAACCCCTAAATTTCCTGTTAAGGATATCAAAAAGCTACCAAACGTTAAGCTTCACGGGAAGACAATACCCAAAATTCAGGCCGCTAAGTTTCACGAAGAAACGCCACAGGAAAACGAAACGCGTTTACAAAGGCTTAAGTTTGTTAAAGACATGTTTTTGGTCTCATGGAACCAGTACAAAAAGTACGCCTGGGGTAAAGATGAAGTAAAGCCCGTGAGTCTTCAGGCGTTTGATCCATTTGCTGGATGGGCCGCAACGTTAGTCGACGCTTTGGACACACTAGTGATAATGGACTTGAAGGAGGAGTTTAAAGAAGCAGTAGATCTTGTCAAAAGCATAGACTTTTCGCGGACATTTAGAACTGATATTCCAATGTTTGAGACGACAATTCGATATCTGGGTGGCTTGCTAGCTGCTTACGATCTCTCCGGCGAGCAGGTTTTACTGGAGAAGGCGATTCAATTGGGTGATAATCTCATTGGTGCTTTTGACACGCCCAATCATATGCCTATGATCTATTTCCCATGGACTGACACTGCGCAACAATACCAATTCCGTGCCAGTCAGACCTCATCAGTTGCTGAGCTTGGCTCAATGCTACTCGAGTTCACCCGCCTTGCCCAAATCACTGGCAACAATACATACTTTGATGCTGTTGACCGGGTCACTCAAGCTCTTCATGACCTGAGCCCTAAAACTGCTATTCCTTATCTGTTTCCGCCCAACCTTGATGCTAGTGGCTGTACTTTCAGTCAGTATCCACCTGAAAAAAAGAAGGAAACTGAAGATCCGCTTTCGACTAAGACAGGAAGCAGTAATAAAGGGGCTCACGAATCTTTGCCTGCGCAAGTTCAGACAACCTCTGCTTCACTTTCAGGCGGTGCTAAATTGGCGAAGGCAGATCTAGCCAACAAGCAGGTTAAAGGCCTAAGCGTTGGAACAACCAGCAGCGAAAACCAACAGACCAACCTTCAAGAAATTAACAGTGCCGATTTATCTTCAACTCTCAACAAGCGTGCTGTGGAGGAAGATAGGGAAAAAAATCATATAGATTCAAGCCCTGTTATCAAACCGGTATTGCGTACATTTGGATACGGTAGAAGCCAGATGTCGATGTGCACAGAAACTGACATGGCATTAGAGTTACAAACAATTGGCTCACAAAAATACACGTTAGGTGGCTCCACCGACAGCACTTACGAATACTATCCCAAGGAGCACATTCTTTTGGGTGGCGCTGACCCTGTTTACGAAGACCTATATACCAACATGGTTTCAAGCGTCAATCAGCATCTACTCTTTAAGCCGCTTGCTGAGGGAAACCCTGATATCCTTTTTGTTGGCAACCGGCTGCGCAACAGCGGCGGTTTTCTTCAAGAGGATAACGAAGTATCCCATCTTTCGTGCTTTGCGGGCGGCATGTATGCCCTGGGAAGTCGCGTTTTTGGCCGCCCGGCTGATCTTGATGTAGCAGCCAAACTCACCGATGGTTGCGTGTGGGCGTACAATTCAACGCGCACCGGTGTCATGCCAGAATCTTTCCATATTCGCCGGTGCCCTGTGCAGCTTAAATCTGAAAGCCAGCCGCCAAAATGCCACTTTGATTTTGCCACTGTTGATGAGGAATCGGCTCAACGCAACAAGGTCCAGATAGAAGAACTGAGGGAGGAGGGCCTGATCACTACTAAAATGCAACAGCGGGGTGTGACACTTTCTACATATCCCCATGGTCCCAGTACTAGTTTTATTACTGATGATGGCCGTTGGCCAGTGTCAAACAGCCACGATATGCCACGATCGTATATTCGCATGGACTCGCGCTACTTACTGCGCCCAGAGGCCCTAGAATCTGTATTCTACATGTACCGGGTATCGGGAAACACCACTTGGCAGGACAAGGGCTGGGCCATGTTTCAGAGTATTGTTGATGCCACAGCCATCTTACCAGAGCATCTAACTGATTCCGAGACATCAAATTCTATCAAGCATGATAATGATAGAGAAAAAATTCTTGGATTTTCCGCCATCAAGGATGTGACCAATGATACCGCTAGTGCCTTTAACTTTCTCGATGAAGCTGAAAGTTTTTGGATGGCAGAGACGCTCAAGTATGCCTATCTGCTGTTTACGGATCCTGGCAAGATATCACTTGATGATTATGTCTTCAACACTGAAGCCCACCCACTGTCAATTCAGAAAAAGAATTAAAAAAAAAAAAAAAAAAAAAAAGTAGGAGAAAAATTGTATCTCAGAAATCCTATTTTTCTTCTTAATATTGTTGTATTTAATCAATTTTATTAGATAGATGGTTCTAAGGATAGTGTACAAAAGATGTTGTCAATGCCGGTAGCAGTTGAACTTGACTGGGATGTGTAATAGTTAAGTTTTCTGTTGACGCCTTATTAAAAAACTGTGTATTAGATATTAATGACTGAACAGATGATAAAGCATCTCGATTTCTAGTATTTATATCTGTCCCTCGAACACACCAATTCTTTCCAGGTATCATAGACTGCCAAATTAGTAAATCAAAAATAGAACTTTCTAACTCTCCTATATCATATCGAATAACTTTTTTTTCTTTTACTAAAGTGTAAATTAACATTAATTGTGAATTTAGAGCATACTTTAAATGTAAGGGTATTATATGGTATCAAATATGTTGTTGTAGAGCCAGAACTGGTTCATATGCTACCTTAGTACTCAACGTCTTCATCGTCGTAAGTAGAGTCAGCAGCAACCTCTTCGTAGTCCTTCTCCAAGGCAGCAAGGTCCTCACGGGCTTCAGAGAACTCACCCTCTTCCATACCCTCGCCAACGTACCAGTGGACAAATGCACGCTTGGAGTACATGAGATCGAACTTGTGGTCAAGACGAGACCAAGCCTCAGCAATTGAGGTGGTGTTCGAGAGCATGCAAACGGCACGGTCAACCTTGGCAAGATCGCCACCGGGGACATGCTGGGGAGGCTGGTAGCAGATACCAATCTTGAAACCCGTGGGGCACCAGTCGACAATCTGGATAGACTTCTTGGCTTTGATGGAAGCGACAGCCTGCTGAACGTCCTTGTTGACAACGTCACCGCGGTAAAGCAAGCAGGAAGCCATGTACTTACCGTTCCGTAAGTCACAGTTAACCATCTGGTTAGAGGGCTCGAAACAAGCGTTGGTAATCTCCTGGACGGAGTTGGCCTCGTGGTTAGCCTTAGCGGCAGAAAGAACAGGAGCGTAAGTGACCAGAGGGAAATGGATACGGGGGTAAGGAACCAGGTTAGTTTGAAACTCATTGAGATCGACATTGAGAGAACCATTGAATCTAAGGGAGGCAGTAACAGAAGAGACGACCTGGGCAATCAATCTGTTAAGGTTCTCAAATGACGGACGGGCAATGTCGAGAGACTTGCGGCAAATGTCATAGATTGCCTCGTTGTCAACCATAAAAGTACAGTCGGAATGCTCAAGGGTGGTGTGGGTGGTGAGAACGGAGTTGTAGGGCTCAACAACAGAGGTGGAGTTTTGGGGGGCAGGGTAGACAGCAAATTCAAGCTTGGACTTCTTGCCATAATCAATGGAAAGACGCTCAAGAAGCAAAGCACCAAAACCGGAACCGGTACCACCACCAAAAGAGTGTGTGAAGAGGAAGCCCTGGAGACCGGAACAGTTGTCAGCGACACGTCTGACTCTGTCCATGACCTGGTCAATGAGCTCCTTGCCGACAGTGTAGTGACCACGGGCGTAGTTGTTGGAAGCGTCTTCCTGGCCAGTAATAAGCTGTTCAGGGTGGAAAAGGTTTCTGTACTTGCCAGTTCTCACCTCGTCAACCACATTGGGTTCGAGATCGACATAAATGGTTCTGGGAACATATTTACCGCTGGCTAAGGGGGTAAATGGAGTTAATTAAAAGTGATAGAATGAGAGATATGTGTCAACTTACAAGTCTCAGAGAAAAAAGTAGAAAAACCGTCATCACGAGGTCCCTCTTGCTTCTCGTTGGTGAGGAAACCATCGGGCTGGAAGAAAAGGTGAGTGTCAGAACAAGGGTTGAAATCAACTGGGATCAAACGGTTCAACATACCTGGATACCATGCTCGAGGCAGTAAAGCTGTAAAATAAATGTGTTAGCAGAAAGATTATGGAGTAAGGGAATTGATATCAAAGCATACCTCCCAGCATGAGTTACCAATTTGACAACCGGCTAGTGCAGAAGTTAGGAATTGGATCAGAACGGCGTGATTTTATATGGTGACAATATTTACCCTGGCCGACTAAAGAAAGGTTGGAATTTAGTTAGAAAATTATATATATAAACCAATTGCTATATGAAAACATACCATTAATGCTAATAACTTCTCTCATTGTCGAAACGTACTTGAATAGTGTAGTAGTTGTAGTTGGGTGATAAAAAAAAAAAAAAAAAGGGAAAGTCGGAAGGAAAAGATAAAAAAAAAAAAGGGTGGTAGCTCAAGTGAAAATGAAATTTTTAGGGGAGAAAATTTAATTCTCAGCAGGGCAGCCAAGCGGGAAGTCAGTAGCAATAGATGGTAGTTTACGATCACACAGTGTAGTTTTTATTATTATTATTATTATTATTATTATTATTTTATTTTTTTTATGTTTTTGTTTACAATTTTCCTATGTTGGTTGCTGTGGAAACTGGATCTTTCTAAGCGTGAAGACACGAAAAAATTACGCGACACGAAGGTGACAGTAGCCTTGAACTTACGTGACAGTGCAGTTTCAAGTGTTATGTGTTAAGTAAGAAATACAATCACATGACGCATTTAAGACTCCGGATATAAACCTTGAAAATGACTAATTATTTAGTCAGTATTACTTTTTATTTTTTGTCTGTCAAAGGGTCAAGGCAAAAAAGCAAGCTGACCCGAGGTTTTTAGCAGCCAAAACTATAAACATTGCAAAGAATTCAGGCCTTTCTTTCATAAAAATTTATTGTTTAAAGAAACATAAAGAACCATTACTACAACCTTTTTTTTTTTAATTTTTATGGACCGTAGCACTTAAAAATATCACCACCTATGTTTATGGATTAGAAAAAAAACCTGCATTGGCCAACCACCCCCACACACAGTTTTTTATAATAATTATTTATTTTATTTTTATTTGTCAAGGTTTATTAGATTTTTATGCTAAACTCTCCGAGTCTCAACGTTGAAACCAGAACCTAACCCCCAAAGCCCCTGGCTTGACCCCGATCTTTCAGATTACCTATGACGACGACATCACCACATCCAGCATTCTGTAATTTTTTATTTCTATTATTTCCTATTTATGGTCAATATGTCATTTAGTAGGTTTCCATTTTTGTCGGACTAATTATGGTTTTTTTTTTCACTTTTGGTTTGCGTCACCGCAAATTTCCTCTAAAGTTTTTCCGAAACGCATACCCCAAAACGAGCTTTTTTTTTTTTTTTTTTTTTGCTAGGCACAAAATGTTTGGAAACCACCAGTTAAAACACAATATATACCGTTTTGGGCTCATGACTCGCAGGAAAAAAGGTATCAGGGTGTTGGGCGCAAAAAGTCTCAGGAATTTTCAGAGTTTACGTGGGATGCACGTCATAATACAATTTTTTTTTTCTTTTCTTGCTGCACATATGGGATGCCCACAAAGTCGATTCTAAGTGGCTTCAAAACCTTTCTTTTGCTGAATAGCACTTTGCTTTAAAAATGCATCGTTGAGAGTCAGTTGATTCAAAAGTGGAAGTGCGTTTGTCCGTCAGTAGACTAATATATATTGCATGGATATTAATTTAAAGGGAAAAAAAAAAGATTGTTCCTGATGTAGGAAATCACACAACCTCGGGTGGACGTAAACCTTTTGCGGATGAAATAGCTGGTGCAATTTTCACGTTTTCTGTGATTAATTAAAACCGAGATTCTCAAACCAACTGCAGACGCCAGAGGTTTGAGTTAGCTCTAAACTGTGGAATTTTTTTTTTTTTTTTTGCGTCTACTGACATGTTGAACAATTTACAAATGAATTTCTATAGCATATGGGTCAGTGGTTATAAAAGATTCTTTTCTATTTAGCTCGTCACAGACAGGTGTTTTATCGAAAGGCGTTGACTGGAATCCTCAACGGAAAAACAGGCTGCAAAAGTTTAAAAAAGTTAATTACTCCACCATTGGTAAGTTCTGGGCAAAAAGGAAGAAAAAAAATTCAATGTTTGACTGTTTAGAAGCAAATGGACAGTAGATACAAAGAAAACGCAACAGGTGTGGTCTTAAAAAACAAAAAAAAAAGTGCCTTGTCTCACGCCAGTACTATAAAAGTTCATTCATTTCCCCAACTTTTTTTTATTCACAGAAAAAAATATTTTTTTTAATTCATCCAAACGCTTGACCCCACCATTAAAAAAAAGATAAAATTTCCAATCAATTTATAAAATTATACAGACATTATTATCATGCCGAGCATCATTGAGAAAGCTAAAATCATTGCCAACGAGTTTGTGCTCCCCAAAGGGTTTCTTGATGAGGCGGTTGACCAGTTTGTAGAACAGACCAAGACCGGCCTTGAAAAGCAAACTGACCGAGGCATGCCCATGATTCCTGCTTTTGTGACTGGAATCCCTTCTGGAAGTGAAAAGGGCACATTTCTTGCCATTGACCTTGGCGGCACCAATTTCCGCGTCTGTTCTGTGACGCTTAATGGTGACTCGACTTTTAGCATAATTCAGGAAAAGGAGCCCATTCCCAATTCTCTTATGAAGTCAACAAGCAAGGTGTTTGTGAGCCATTTGGTCGACCGCATTGAAACGTTTTTGCAGCACCACCACAATGACAAGCTTGAATATGCTCGCCAACAAGACGGCACGGTGACAAAGGAATTCAAACTAGGTTTTACTTTTTCATTCCCAGTGAATCAAACTGCCATTAACAGAGGCACTCTTATCCGGTGGACCAAGGGATTTGACATTAAGGACATGGTGGGCAAAGATGTTGTTGAGCTGGTTCAGGACGAGATAGATGTGCGCAGACTGCCAGTGCACATTGCGGCCCTTGTTAATGATACTGTCGGCACCCTCATGTCGCGTGCGTACACTAAACCTACTGGCGGCCAGACACTGATTGGCTGCATTTTTGGTACTGGAACTAACGGTGCCTACAGTGAAAAGGTTTCACATATTTCCAAGTTTACTGCCAAATACCCAAACTATCTAGAAACGGCAGCTTCTAAAATCATGCTGGTCAACACTGAGTGGGGTAGCTTTGACAATGACTTGAAAATTTTGCCCAATACTAAATATGATGTTCAGGTCAATCTTAACTCGCCAAATCCCAACTACCACATGTTTGAAAAGCGTGTTAGCGGCATGTTTTTAGGCGAGCTTTTGCGTCTATGTCTAGTGGATCTTTTTGAAGCCGGCGATATTTTCGTGGCTGAGAAAGATTCTTTTAAGGCCAATGTGCTTAAGACTCCATGGTCCCTTGACACATCTGTGCCCTCGCTTATTGATGGTGATGGGTCTACTGATCTCACCAAGACGGCTGAGGTGCTGGAAAAATTCTTGGGTCTGCGCGCGACAACGCTTGAGGAGCGCCAAGCGGTGCAAATTCTGTCAAAGGCCATTGGCCGGCGCTCCGCTCATCTCAGTGCTGTGCCCTGCGCAGGTCTGATTCTTCACACTAATGCCATGCGCAAGTTTGACGTGATTGATATTGGTGCCGACGGCAGTGTGGCTGAGTTTTATCCTAATTTCCGGCCCATGATGCACGAGGCGCTGAAGGCCATTACCAAGATTGGAGTTGAGGGTAACGCTAAAATTCATATTGGCACTGCCAAGGACGGTAGCGGTGTTGGCGCTGCTCTTTGCGCGCTTGTCGCTTAAGAAAACCACCACTCCCCTTCCTACCGGCTTTTGGTAACGAGATCGTGCAAAGGCTGGGAGGAGAAAGACAATTTACGAATGCAAATGACGCTATGACAGCTTTAAGATATGTATGCATATATATATATACTTTTTTTTTTATAAATATTAATATTATAAAGGCATTGCTTTATCTTTGGGTGTTGCAGTTGATATATCTATAGTTAAGATTAATTTTCAAGTCCTTGGTGACGCCAACGGCGCGGTAGTTTGAGGGAAAGGTGTTCAACCCCGTTTTTACTTTTTTTTTTTTTTTCAAATTTCTGAGAGGGTATTCAGTTACAACTTTCAAATCATTTTTGTAAGGCTTCGAGGCAAGAGGCGGGGTCCCCCTTTTTTTTTTTTTTTTTCTTGCAAAAAAAATTAAGA
>JAJMRT010000648.1:0-10914 GCA_030558065.1 Geotrichum phurueaensis
CTATACTCTTCTCCAGACGTATTAATCACTACCTGACACGTTCTTACGTTATGTCCGAGCTTGCCGCATACTCCACAGCGCCTTTCCTTCGGTCGCGCCGACCTTCCTTGACCACCACTTCTCGACGATTCAACCGCTACTTGGACATCAACATTTAGCTGAGCAACTGCTTGCTTTCCTTTCTCAACTGTCATTACCCTTCTTTTCATTAATCGGGTTCTTTTTGCCCTCCGGCGCCGACTGAGTATCTCATTTGCTTTTCGAAGGTCTTGCTTCTCTGCTTTTACTAGAGCATACTCATGCATAATTGCCATTGTTCCCTTAGAAAGAGACTTCAACGCGTCTATAATTGGCTCTGGGGAGCTACTATGATGTCTTATGATTTTCTTTTCAAGGTATTCAGATTGAAATTCAGCTTCAAGGACGGTCGTTGGGGTCTTTGAACCCCAAGGGGTAGAGGGGACGATCTCCTCAACCGGTGGTGGAGTCCGTAGCTGCACATCAAGCTTCGAAATCACCCTTTCTGGGTCGAAAACCAATTGTAAATAATAGTTGAATCTTCGCATTTAGCTCTTTGATAGTCATATTTACGAAAGAAACGCATATCAAGCTCTTCGTGTCGCTTGACGAAGTTTCTAGCCCAATGCTTGCCAACGGGTGACACATTGCGGTCTGCAAGCAATCGGTTGGCCATTTCTTCAACACCACCCAGTCGCAGGGGGAAACCTCGCAAATTTAGGACCAAAATATACTGAATAACTACTTTTTCCTCTAGATTAGATAGTTTGCGTAAATTGGGGATATTATTAGCTCGAGCTTGTACGCCGTTGAGTCGGCATTAAAGAGTAGTGTATTTGACTTGATAGAGCTTTGAGGCGCGTCGGAGACTCAATTTTGGGTCATTATTATAGGCTTGAAGGGCTAGAGTGATTCTAGCTTCATCATTTGTCTGTGGCATCTTACGTAGTTGACAATTAATTGATTAAATGGAAAAGTTGTGGGATGATGAAAAGTTACCATTTCGTTTATATTACCATTTCGTATGTCACTTACGTTAATAGTTTTTGAAAAAAGACGCCATCCCTAACAATATGCTATGCCTTATAACTTTGACTTGTGAAGGTCTTTTTACAGTGATACATTGTTAATTAGGAGTTGCAACTATTATGAATGTAAATTTTGTTCCGCAATCTTTAGTGAATTGTTGATGGATCTTAAAAACGTTAAGCTTTTTAACGATTCCAAAATGACAGGAAATTCAAAAAACGTGTAGTTAAATACTTTTATAGCACAGCCCTGAATATTTACAACATCTAAACCTATCGAATTGTTTTAATTATTTTAAGATATACTGAGGCCTTAGACCTTTATACATTACTTAATCACTTTATTTAACGGCATTTTATCAAATTCAATCTTTTAGCATTTATTTACTAATCTTTGAAACTTTTTTTCATCTTTAATTAATACATTGGCATGATATAATATTTTCTTCCATTTTCTCTAGGTACAATAAAAAAGTAAAAAGCTTTTTATATAAACAAGGGTCGTTATGGAGTCTGGGAACTTAAGTTTGAAATTAACAAATGACTAACTCGTTAAGTTTTTCTGTTTACTACTTTTACAGAGAATCGTTGTTCAAGAGAACTTTGATAGGTCTCCTGGAATGAAGGCTATAAAGTTACCCCATCAAAATTGTGGAGAATCATAAAAGTTTAGGTGATACCTACCTTCTTTTGTTTAAACTTGAGGAGAATAAAATTGACTCTTAGATGTGAGTCTCTATTGTTGGAAACACCCAGATAAACTGTAGCTTTCATCCCAAAGGTGAGAAAACAACGATTATGAGCCACGGAAAAAGCCAACAAAAAACATTTGTGAGGATTGTTCCAGACAAAATGTATGAGAGTTTGTAATACGTACCAGATGCCAATGGCTAAGTTAGACCACTGAGTGATAACTATCAATGGGACACTGGGCGCAACAGTTGGCTCAAGAGAAACACAAAAATATTGAGTCTGAAGGCTACAACCCATTAGCCAAAATATCACATAGTCAATTATTAGTGTAAAAATTTGCCGTGATATGTATTCAGTTTTATTGTCCTTACAACTTATTTAGCTATAGATAGAAGACATTTATTAGAGGTTTGTTGTGACCCCCATGTCTGGGAGGTCTATGCTGTTCGCACTCAGGTCTGTTCGCTTCGATGACGCTGAATTTTCCACAAATCGGGTTTATGTGGCAATGGAAACCCGTCAGGATCGTCACTGAGGTAGTGTGGCACAGTGGGAGGGGCAAGCCGGTAAAGCCTTGACAAGCTATGCAGTTACGCTAACCAACAGGTGGGAGGGCGCGGGGCCGCGCACGCATCCCAGAATTGGGACCAACTCGAGCTCAGCAGTGTAGTAGTTACTTGGTAACGTTCGTGACGGCCAGTTGCAGCTAATTCGGCAAATTAGATGCGCTGTTGGGAATTTAAACCGGCGTTCGTGCGCTCTGCTTGATTACTGTTTCACCGTAGTTGTTACAATTCATTAATTTGCCGTGATGGTGCTGTACTTATTACAATAGATTTAAGACGGTCAAAAGTAATTGTATGCAAAAAATGATGTCTCTGCTGCAGAAACCAACAATTATTGCTACTGCTGGTCACAAAAAGCAAGAGACAGCAACAAGATCAAACAACATTCAAAAAGTAGTGTATAAATACACATGTTAGTGTGAGACAGAAGTATAATAAAAAATGAATGATATCAATAATGATACCATAGTCGAGGATTAAAAAAATAACTTGAAAAAACTGTCAAGACAAGAATTAAAGACAAAATGCTGATCATTAAGAATAGGAGAACTAAAAAACCTATGTGATCAGGATGCCAAAAACAGCAAAAGTTTTGCATTTTGAGAAAGAAGCGTATCACCAGCAAGAAATGAATAAAATGTTGCAAGATAAAATTGGAGGGTCTTAAAGAGAAACTACGGAACTCAAAATGATGATGGCAAAATTCACAAAGTCTATTGAAAAAGTAAAAACTGAAAAACAGAAACTGCTATGAATATGGGTTAGCTTGAAAAAGTTAATAATAATCAAAGCTGTAAAATTAGAGGCAATTTACTAAGAAATACGAAGCTCATGAATAGCACAACTAGAAACAGAGGGAACCAAAAATCTTGCAGCAGAGATCTACAAAAGGACTACTAATGCAAATGAAAAATTTAAAGGAAAGCTAAATAGGTTAGTAAGGATGATATCTTAAACAACTTGCCATGCCCAGCAAATCTTGAACCGCAAAAACATACTCTAGTAATTATTGATAAAAATATTTCTTCAAAACTTTGTAACGGTAAAAATATTTGTTAATTGTGCAGCCCAGAGAAAGCAATGTTTACTGTGGCAATTTCCGTCACTGGCACACAATACTGCTTAGATGTTTTGAACAATAAAATTTTACCTCCGGAAGATTTTAAAAAATTCAAAGCAAATTTAGTAAAATATCAAAATTAGAATGAGCTGCCAACTAATTCTGCAGCTATTGAATAGTTGAAACAATATAATTGCGAGATTAGATTGGCAGAGCCATTGGCTGTTGTAGTGCCAGTAGTTTGACTTGATTAACCAGGGATTTTATTATTCTGCCCGGTAAGTTAAGAAACATATTGAAGAACCTAAAAATATACTTACTACTTGTCATCAACTACCTTTGGTATTATTATGAGCAGCGTCGATCCACAAATCACAAGGCCACATCTTAGAGTGGGTATAAATCGATGCTACTTATATCTTTGCTCCAGGACAATTTCATGTTGAATTATCCAGAGGCACCAACTTTAAAAAAATGACGTAGCAGAATATTAACTTTGACAAGCTACAAAAGCTAGAGCCTTTTGATTGCTTAGTAGATTTTTATGAGAAAATGAAAACCCCGGACGGCGTAAAATTATTTTATAATTGATATAATTACAGAGAAAGATTAATAAAGTTTTTGGTCGGTAGATTTGAACCTTCACCCCATACACACTCAAACAAACACACAAATCAAGGGCTTGTTCAACTTCCTATTCAATTTCTCATTTTGTTTTATAATTTTGTGTTTAACTATTTGAGTCATTATCAGTATCAGTATATTTTTGTCCGGTCAACTGGCGTATTATACAAGATTATTTATAAAAGGGATCACTACCGTGTGATATTTATATAGACAGTGTCTTATAACCGTGAAGACCAATGTTCTTTTAATTTCCGTTTTTTATAAGCTTTCGCTTTAATTGCCATGTACACATCATCATTGCCCGGATTGACTGAGAATTCTCGTCCTAATACTAGTACGTCAGTACCAGACTTCAACTATTTGAGGTAAAGACAATTAGCTGAATATCTATCTATCTGTTTAGTTTTTGATCTTCCTACTGATGGGGCACAATGTAAGGAATCATCCTAAACTTCTGACTTATGCTCATTCTTATCTTACAAGTCATATTGTTCAATGCAATCTTTCTGTAATATATTACATTGCAGAAGACCTTCTAGATCTTAAACCCTCTAGATCCTTGATAAGTTAACAAATCCTAATCATACGACAATTCAATTCTAGTCAATCTCTGGACTATCGTTGATGCCGTTCTCTCCTGATTTCTGTTTGTTACTAAATGTTCTTTCAAATTCGATTTTCGCCTTTTTTAATTTTTGTTTTATTTTAATTTTTGATTATTTTGTTATTTTGAAGTTGTCTATAAATACTACATAATTTCCCACTTTTTTGAAAAGAGAAAACGAAGCTTTTAGCAATTGACATCCTGTCTATTACATTCCTTTTCTTCCTTTTCTTTCTTTCTTTTATTCTATCTTTTCCGTTCTTTCGTTTATCCAACTACGCTCTTTTTATCTTTGTAAGTGTCACTTCCACGTGATTCTTTAATTATTCGCGCTAACCTCAGTCCGTTGTCTTACACACAAAGTGAATTGGGACCAGATAGTCTAGTGGTAACAACTACAGTGAAACAGTAACCAAGCAGAGCGCACGAACGCCGATTCGAATCCCCAACAGCGCATCTAATTTGCCGAATTAGCTGCAACTGGCCGTCACGAACGTTACCAAGTAACTACACTGCTGAGCTCGAGTTGGTCCCAATTCTGGGATGCGTGCGCGGCCCCGCGCCCTCCCACCTGATGATTAGCGTAACTGCATAGCTTGTCAAGGCTTTACCGGCTTTCCCCTCCCACTGTGCCACACTACCTCAGTGACGATCCTGACGGGTTTCCATTGCCACACAGACCCGATTTGTAGAGAATTCGGCGCCATCGAAGCGAACAGACCAAAATGCAAAAAGCATAGACCCCCAGACATAAGGGTTACAACAAACCTGAAATAAATGTCTTCTATCTATAGCTAAATAAGTTGTAAGGACAATAAACTGAATATACAGTATATATAATCACTGCTTTGCCTTTTTTTTTTTTTTTTTTTGATTTGGCTGGATTAAGGCATGCTTTAGCTTGATCAACCAAAATTTTTATTAATCTTACCTCTGTACAACAGTGTCATTTTCAGCTGTTTATACAAACTAGCATTCAATAAATCAAGAACAATTAATAGAATGCTTAAAATTCAACAAAAACTAAGATCAGAGAGTAGACCTGCTCCTGCATTGTACAGTTTACTAATTGGAAATTTAGAAAACATAACCACAATTTTACTTAGAACGAAGTTGGCTATGTCAAGAGCAACTAGTTTATCTATTTACCAACCCCGGCCAGCCAGCTTCTCCTCAGGCTTCATGCTGTCACAATTAATGCCCACTATAGCCTTGCCAAGACCAGTGCTACACTCAGCCAATACCTTAGCATCCTTGAAGTGAGTCGTCGCCCGCACGATAGCCTTAGCGCGCTTGGCGGGATCACCAGACTTGAAAATACCACTACCAACAAAGACACCATCACAGCCGAGCTGCATCATCAGAGCTGCATCAGCTGGAGTAGCAATACCTCCGGCAGCAAAATTGACGACGGGTAGGCGACCAAGTTCAGCAGTCTGTCGAAGAAGGTCAGCGTCGACCTCTAGCTCTCGAGCAATCTCACGGATGCGGACGATGCCGCCTTCGGCTAGAGCAGCCTTAGCCTGGGCAATCTGCTTATTGACAGTCTTCATGTGGCGAACAGCCTCAACAACATCACCTGTGCCTGCCTCACCCTTGGTACGAATCATGGCAGCACCCTCAGCAATTCTTCGGAGAGCCTCACCAAGGTTCCGGCAACCGCAAACAAAAGGGACACTAAAGGGGGACTTCTCAACATGGCTTTCATCGTCAGCAGGGGTGAGAACCTCGCTTTCGTCGATATAATCGACAGCAAGAGCTTCCAAGATTTGGCACTCGACGAAGTGACCAATACGGGCCTTTGCCATGACCGGTATGGTGACGGCTGCCTGAATCTCCTTGATGATAGCGGGATCAGACATACGAGCAACACCACCATCTTTGCGGATGTCAGCAGGGACACGCTCAAGAGCCATGACCGCACAAGCACCAGCCTCCTCAGCAATACGAGCTTGCTCGGCATTGGTAACGTCCATAATGACGCCGCCCTTGAGCATCTGAGCGAGACCTGCCTTGACGGTGAAGGAGGACTTAGGAGTAACAGGGCCAAACTTGTCAACAATCTCGTTAACCATGATAGAAGATAATGAAGGTTTAGCAAGTGCAGTTAAAGGGTACAGTAGAATAAGTTGTATGTGTTCAGATGATGTGAGCAGATGTGTCGCTTTATATAAAAGGTTTTTTCGTTTGACCTAAAATATGAAAATTGCGTTAAAAAGTATACGTTCTGTTTCAATAATAGCATGCCTGGCAAATATTATCTTGTGGAATAAATGGACGTTGACTCAAAACCAGAAAACAAGGTTAAAGAACTCAGCTGCATTCATCTAGTCACGCGACGGTTCCGAGTACGCCGATCTCTCCAATTAATTCAACTGTAAATATCGGTAACCGAGGTCATTATTAATAACGCAGCATCTTAGCGGCTTAATTAGTGAGGGCTCTCCCTGCCTCCAAATTAAGGTGATTTTTTCGAAAACCTAAAAGAGCAAGAGTTCATTCCGTAATCTTTTCTCGGCCGACTTTCAGCATCTTTCAACAGAAGCTCAGGACGAGAATTTATCACGGTAGTTTAAGATACTGGTGTAATAATTGTCGAGATTTTGGTCTTTGTCGGTGGAAGGGGCCTTCGGTTAACTTTGCTCAAGTTATTTGTATGAGTACCCGGGACTTCTTTCATTTGTAGCTATTTTTTATTAGAGTTCAAATATTCACGAAAAATAGCAAGGACCTTTGGGATGCCGCTTTTAGTCTGACAGAGACCGAACTGCGCAAATAATGAGACATGGGATCGCATCTGCAAAGCTTGAAAGAGTTTGTTTTGGTTTTTGTCTGAGTCTTTGCGCGACCATCAACTCAGGGACCAATTCACAACATGGTCTTGGAACCAATAAGGTATGGGGCGCATTAGCATGCAGACCTGCAAAGCCACATTTCCCAGGTTCTGCTTTAAGGGTCCTCTTGGAAACCCACCAGTTTTTGGATAATGACTCAACTCTCCATTATATTCACTTACCAGAATTGCTTGCAATTTCCATAATTAAAGCATTTTTTCTTCTGTAGGTCAAACACAGCATTGCAACCAGCTATTAATTGAAAGTTTGTGACTCATTATTAAATCTTTAAAACCACTAACTTTCTTCATTCACTAGCCCGCCCCGTTTCTCGTTGTAAAAACATCACTGTCTCAAGTACCATCATGAATCTCACTGTCGGAGTGCTCGCTCTCCAGGGCGGCTTCTCTGAGCATTTAGATCTCCTAAGAAACGCAGTCAACCACCTTTCTTCAATAAAAGTCTATTCCACGACCAAGTTTGCACTCATTGAAGTTCGCACACCAGAGGAACTTGCACAGTGCGATGCTCTTATTATCCCCGGTGGTGAAAGTACCACCATTTCCCTTGTTGCAGCGCAATCCGGTCTTCTTGAACCTTTAAGAGATTTTGTTAAGTATGCTTATCTTGAATATTTTATAAAAAAGAAACAAAAAAAAGAGACGCTCAAGAAATTGATAATCTAATACTATACTACTTCTAGAGTCCACAAACGACCGACGTGGGGGACATGTGCCGGCCTCATTCTCCTCTCCGACGAAGTGAATGCAACAAAAAAAGGCGGCCAGGAACTCATCGGCGGCCTCAGTGTTCGCGTCCACCGAAACCACTTTGGCCGCCAAGTTGAGAGCTTTGAGTCTGATCTTAATCTCCCTTTTCTTCAGTCCGAATCTGATCTATTGTCATTCTCCGGTGTGTTTATTCGTGCGCCCGTAGTAGAAGAGGTCCTGTCCATCAACGACGATCCAAGATTGCCTGTAGAAATTCTAGCCAAACTTCCGGGTAGAGTCAACAAAATGAAACCTGGGCTTTCACAGGCAAATACAAAAGACGATTCTGGAGACATTATTGCTGTGCGACAAGGTAACATCATGGGGACCAGCTTTCACCCCGAATTGACCAAAGACGCACGTATACATGTGTGGTGGTTGAAGCAGATTCTCACTCAGCAATAAACAAAATACAAATAGAAAAATAACATTAAATGTAATTAATATGAATGGCGTCTTAACCATTACCATCTAGATGCCCTTCAAAGACAATCAACTGCCTTTACATGAAGGGGGTAGATGATTGCGGCAAGTGACTTTATTCAGAGGTTTCTGAAAAATGTAGTGTGTGCCAACGTCGGTTCAAGGCTGAAGAGCTCACAGTTTTGCCCAGAGCGCTTGAAATGGCGCACCTACCGTCATGCTAGACTCCAGTTCGGGTCTACTTGATCTGACATGGAACATGACGGTATCAGAACCAGATGATTGGCCTAAATATGACTTGAGAATAATTCGACAGGGAACTTGAAGTACTAAATCGATGTTGACTCACATCACAACAACACGGGGTTTGTTTCTTGATAGCCATCTTGGAGTATTGAGTCAAGGTTGACTTATACCACAGCAACACGGGGTTTGCCAAGCGAATATTATCATGCTCGTGGCTAAATTTACGTTACGGTACTTGAAGAGTACGAAGCTTGGCACGTGGCGTGTCATGACACTCTGCAATTGAGTCACAGCCCCTTTTACCGAACTGGATTGAGTCGTGATTTGTGCAATTGGTAATGAGGGATAAAAGGTTGGCGCTAGCCAGATACCGAAAAAAAGCCGTTATATAAACAGGTTGCAGTTAGGTCGATTTTAAAATGGCTGGGTACACTATGGGAGTACAGCCAAAATATGCAATGTGAGGCAAGATTTTTTTTACATACTTTCAAAATCTATTTTGTTTTTCCAAATTTGCAAAAAAGTTCGTTATTTTTAAGACTTTCACTTAGAAATTATAGACTTGGTAGTTAGACCTCAGAGGTTTATTGTTTATCTTGATTTCTATTTCTGCGGTCATTCATTTTTTGTAAATAAGAAAGTTGCTGAATTTTTTAAAATTTTGCAAAAAGTTCGTTTCCAAGATATTTGAAAAAATTGCTACAATCACTGCTGATTTCAAGGAGATTCTTGGTGATCAAACTGGGTAATTCAATGAGCCGTGTTTCATCATGAAAAATTTTTACAAAAATTTATCCCATTTTCATGCGCTATTTCCAAACTCTTTTCAACAACAACCAGACAATTTAAAAAAAAAAAAATAGCATTTATAACAATAGTAACGGCTTTCAGTCTCTTAAAAAAATGTTCTTGATACCATTGCCACGATTCATTTACATCTATTAATACAGTTTTTAATAAACAAATTTATATTTGAAAAAATCAAATAAAAAAAATCAAATAATTTTTAATTTTCAATTTACAAAAATGATCACGACTTCTATCGTTATTTTTATTAAATTTTATGGTGATTTGTTTACTACAATGTGGTGATGTGTCTTTTTAGAAGGTTTGAAATCTTTCATTCCCAAAACAGACAAACCACAGAAAAAAAAAATAAAAAAATCATTTTTCTTTTTTTCCTGAGCTCAAAAACTAATGTTTGGTTAAGTTTGGTTATGAAATCAACTGTATTTCCTGATTAGGTCACTCAGTCCAAATTCAAATCAAATTTCCATTTAAAAATTCAGCCCTCTATTAAAATACATAAGAAACTCAACTGCAATTATAACAATTTGTTTTTGTTCATCGTGCTAGACTATTCTCAACTCGCAACAAAACAAATCAATGCAACAAGCTTTATTCAAAAAGACTATATGTAGGAAAATATCTGAGGTCAACAAATTCCACGACGAAAAAGCAGAAAAAGATGACGTCTTGAACAACTTGCCATGCCCACCAAGACTCCAATTGCGCAAGAATGCTTGAGTAATTCTTAACAAAATTAATTTCTCAAACTTTTTGAACGGTAAATAATAATTTTTCATTTCTTGTGCAGTCTGATAGAAGCAATACTGACTGTAGAAGTTGCCAACATTCATAATCTCCGAAAATTGAAGCTTTTTAAATGTGCTGGAAGACAACATCGCAACCACGAGACTCCGAATTATCAAACTAAACCATTTCAAACGATTTTAATAAATATTCTTTTCACGCATAATGTCATACACATTGGGGCGGGTTAATGGTGGACGGTGCCGACGGTTCAAAGGTTCCGGGTGTGGTAAAGCATCTGGTTTAAAAAAGGCCTTAGTATATGATGTACAATTTTGCCCAAAAAAAAATGTATGGAGACCACATAGTAAATTTAGTTTTATTGGATCTCCCAACAGGTCATTTTCCCATACTCAAGAATTTTCTAAAATTCTATTTTGATTTCAAAATAATGCGACTAACTTTTTTCTCACAGCATCCATTTTTACTATGGCCAAAAGATGCTTGAATAT
>JAJMRT010000649.1:0-10896 GCA_030558065.1 Geotrichum phurueaensis
ATCATATGCTCAATGATTAGGGTTAGTGGAATCCCCGCAAGTACTTCATGTATTCAATTGGGACAATAGGAGGAACACAGCTAATCAGTATATGTGGGTTAGGGGACTCCCGCTGAGTGGACAAAAATTGGAAAATAGGAATTAAATATCTAGACGGATGTCTCAAGTTGAGAGAAGCTAAGTCTTGTCTCGAGGGTTAGGTCTTACAACCTTCCCAGACTTGCTAATATGGAATAAGAGATAAACCCAGCGTACGCTAATACTCTGACGAGAGCTCTACAGTTAACTTCCAGAATAAATAATATGCTGAAGCAAAATTGCTACTGAATAAAAAAAAGCCAAGTACGTAGAATGTCATTAGTTTTAAAAATTGTATAATAAGGAATCATGAAATAAAATAAGAGCCAATAGGAACTGGGCAAGTTAATACAGATCCGTTACTCTATTCATATAAGAGGATAAATATAATATATAGTGAATGGCGCATTCTCCGCTAAAGGGTTATTTTTGTTGTATTAATGTCTTCTGTGTGTGTAATTTTCAAATAGTTATAAGGTCAATAAACTGATTATATATAGAGGATAAAATTGTGTGCTATCATAGAAATATTAGTTTATATTTCATTGATCCATTTTTTTCACATATAAAAGTAAGTCTGGGGAAATCATAGTACCTATCTCTTGAGACAATACTTGGCTATGATTTATTGCGTAGTAAGTTTAGACATAAATTTCTTATTCCCTATATGGGGATTGTCTCTGCCAGTGTTTTTTTTATGTCCTAATTGTTGATTCACATTAGCTTGACAATGTTTTTTTTTTCTCAACAAATCCGACCCTAACCCGTCTTGCTAATCTACATTGCCCTTTGTTGAAAGTGTTTTAATAAAAAGGATTACTTTAGAGCTAGGGAATTTAGACAATTCTTTTACGTTTATATTCAACTTGCTTAAACATTAATTAGTAGTTTTTCAATCTTTTGATTTGCTATTTTTCTCAAGCATTATATATAATAGTTTCAAAAAACAAAGCATGATAAATTTATGATCCTAGTATATTCCTTAGTTTGTGAGGAAACTCTGTATATACTATTGCAAAAGCTTCTTCTTAACGTTAGCTAAAACTGAAAAAAAATAATTTATATGTTGCACGCCTATATGTTTATTGTTCTGTTAAATTAACATTTTGTCTTGCGTGAATGCGCTGTATCAAATTTCCTGATTTTAATATTTTATCCGAGTTTCTTGGTAAGAGAAACCAGGTTTTAGAATCAGTAAGCCTATTTTATACTCTATACCAACGGATTGAGTTCATTGCTAGTCAATTATTTTTCTAAAATCAATCAAAAAGAATGTGGAAAATATAGCCTTGCCATCTTTCCGGCCTATTGGCTGAAATACCTGGCAGCTCATGAAAAACCCAATAATCCCGAAACTTCGCCGAGAATTATAGGGTTCCCACAATAATCTATTCCCAAGTAAAGATCGTCTCTTCTCATTGCATAAATATTGCAGAATTATCGTAAAGTGCCTGAAATTGATAAACATCAAAGCATTGGGTAACATTAGTTTCTTCATTAGTGTAAATATAGAGGGGATAGAGAACCATGTAAATGTAGTTGCATGGCTAGAACTGCGTACGTGACAATCCTTTTTTTTTCTTTCATGTTGCTGTTTAGAGTTACGAAAGCAGGTCATAACCATATTGTTGCAAATGTCACCTAGGGAGTGGTGTTGATGTTTGAGGTGAGCAGGCTAAATATCAAGTTTTGTTTAATTGGTCAGACGATTTGAGAACACCATTAAAATTTGATATTTCTATACAATTTAGCCACGCCTGTATGGCATGTTAACGCAAATGCTGCAAAGGCGTTGCTTAGACGTTGAGCAGTCGCGACAACGAATAGGCTACAGTATTAATCACTGACAGTGGCATGAATACTAAAAAATAGTTAATGTAGGTATCGTTATGAGGGAATAATTGATCGTCTCGCCAATGAACTCTTGCTAGCTGCTATGGTTAGAAAGTATCTTACCAAATGTATACAATAGTATCTGTATTTCAAAGAGAAAAAATATTTCATGTTGTTAACCTAATTTTGTACCAAGCAGGTCTTGCAGTACACTAACCACCAAGATTTTTATTGCTGTTAGGCTATTCATACCCATGGAACACTGTTGAATAGACACTTGAGTATTTAGATTCACGAAAAAAAAAAAACTTTTGGTACAATTATACCATGATAAACGGGAAATCTTTTTTTACAGCAATACTATTGAGATGGTATTAATTATATACAACAATGAGAGATTATGAATAAAACAAACTGGGGCTATGTTCTATTGTATTAAATACATGCTCAGAGAATTCAAGAAAATAAAATACTTAATAATATGTATGCAAATTTGTAAAACAAATCCTTCTCTCAAGAAGATTTAACAAGCTTTTCTAGCTGATATGTAATTTAACCATAGTTCATTTTGTAAACTCCAAAAGTTTTACTTGCTTACTGTGCTAGCGATTATATATATTATGGTAAAGCCTAGAAATGGTTGAATGAATTTGAGTGCCGTGCTGACTGATTGACAAAAAAAAAATCTGATAGATTGGCTGCTAATAGGCACGTTTCATAAATTTTTCACTCCTTAATCTGGCTTGTCTTAGTTATTATGAAAGTTAAATATATACGGAATTATAACGGCAGCTGTTTCTTTTTTACTTTTTATTTTGGTTTCATCTTTTTTTCAGTTTGTGAATTCTATTTCATTGTATTTTATATATATGGGTTGAAGCAGGCGCAATTCCTAGAGTATTTGAATATATTTTGGTTTGGTGCAACTGTAGCCTCTCTACTATACATATAATCAGTTTATTGTTCTTGTAACTATTTAAAAATTATACACAGAAGACATTAATACAGCAAAAATAACCCTTTAGCGGGGACTGCGCCATCCACTACATATTTCATTCACTTCAATGGCACCGAATTTTCTACAAACTTGGTCCGTGTGACAAGGGAAACCCGACATGAACGTTACTTCAGTGTATTATGTTGAGTGGGAGGGCAAGCCGGTAAAACCTTGACAGGCTATGCTGTTAAGCTGACCATCAATTGAGAAGGCGCGGTGACGAATCGAGGAACTTGACCACCACTTTAATGGCTTTCTTAGTATCAAGTAGAAAATTGATTTCAAGCTCCGTGGAGCATGTTCTCAAGTGACTACTCCCCAATTTGCAGAAGGCGCAGTCCTTCAGCAGGTGCACAATCGTTTTAGGCTGGTTACATTCGCACTTGTGATTTTTATCCAAAACTCCTATTTTTTTAAATTAGGATCTTATAGCGCCATGGTTGCACCATGTCTAGTTCTCAATTGCATCACCTTGCTAAGGGTGTGACAGTTCGCTTTTTCCATGACGCTGCAAAGAGGACTGTAGTTGCCTGGGTCGTCATAGAGGCCAGGCTTGGTGAACGTCCTGTAAAAGCCGCCCTTAGAACTCTCATCATATTCTGATCTCCAGGCTGAGCGAGCTTGAGCTCTAATGCTTTTTCTGAGGTTAGCAGTGATTTCGGCCGCCTTGAGCACCATGCTCATCTTAGCACGCTTCCAAGGTGGTCTGGTGTTCCAGAAGACATCCTTTTTCAGCTAATTCTATCTGAAAAGTCTGATAGAATAACAATGCTAGCGGTTCCTTTTCAGCTACAGGGCCTTGCCTCTTGATCAGCTTTTTAACCAAGTTCTTCGGGCTAACATCCCTCAGAGCTTTCAGAGAATATCGCTTACCAAGTTCCTCACCTCGCTTGCAGAAAGGTGGTACACCCGCGTCCCGGTGTGAAATACAGGTTGCAGTCGTTTTAAAAGCACCCAAGGTCGTTCTTAAAGCAAGATTTTGAATACTTTCAAGTTTGTCCTTGTAGACCTTTGGTGTTCATTGATACCATACTGGACTAGCGTATTCCATGACTGGCCTAACGCATGAAACATAGAATTGCCTCATAGTATGACCAGTAATGCCCCTAAGGACACCACCTAGTCTTCCTATTGCGCCAGCCGCTTTTGTAGCCTTAGAAATCACATTCTTAGCGTGTTCGGCAAAGAAAAAGCTGCGGCTAATAGTGACACCTAATAGTTTTAGACTGCCCTGAGCAGGTCTCCTCGGTGCACCATCTAACAAAATTACAAGTTTCCTTCTCCACTTTCTTGCATTCTTCCTCTTGCCGGGGAAACGAGGTCGTATATGGATAAAGCCAAGCTTATCGCCATAATCAAACTCAGTGTGAGACCCTACGGCCCAGTCATGACATATTTTCAGTACATCCAAAAGTTTAGTGACGTTCTTGTTGGCGTCTCTTCCACTCGTGTAGATAGTGATATCGTCAACAAAGCCAATCACTCTAACACCAGCGTCGCGTATGGTCCGGTAAAGGTTGCTCGTGCATATGAAAAACAACAGGGGAGAGATTGGCAATCCTTGCGGTACGCCTGTCTCCACCTTTCTTGCTTCAGAGAGATTCCCATCAACAATGAGACTCGTCTTCCTCGCACTCACGAATCTAGATACCCAGCTCTTGGCAGCCTGGGAGAGATCCATGTTCTCCATGGCCTTAGCCAGGACTCTTTTGTCAACATTGTCAAAAGCGCCTTTAACGTCAATTGCTAAAACTAAAGTTGTCCTTTTCCTCACTATTTTCTGGTCAGCATAGTGCGTCAAGCTAGCCAACGCGTCTACAGCTGAATACCCTTCACGAGCTCTAAATTAATACTTCAGAATAGACTCTAAAGTTGGTGCCGAGAGCTTTCTCTGCAAAATCTTTTCTAAGACTTCACCCAGAAAGTTAAGAAGAGTGATGGGCCGGTAAGATTTAGTCAGCTTTTCAGCTCTCCCTTTCTTTCTTAAAACCACCGTGTACCCCTCGCGGAAAGCTTTAGGGTGATGGCCTATTCTCATAAAATTCCTAAAAAGTCTGGCAAGAAGGGTCCTAAATGGTCTGATCTTCCAGGCATGTTTGATAGCAATTGTCTTGACCCCGTCAGGGCCAGCGGCCTTGTACAAAGACTTAGTCGATATGGCTTCTTCAATTTCTCTAAATTTAAGCCAGGCCACCTGTCGTCCCTTTCCTTGCAGAAAGGAACTGTCGGCAAACGTACTCCAGTTTTGGTTGGAAAAAGCTCAGCAAACAGCGTGTCAACAATTTCTTTAGTCGACTTTGCTATTGAGCCATCCTTCCTCATAAGCTCCAAAGTAATACCTATTGATTCTACCCCTCTAGCATATGGCAACACATCCCACAGGTTCTCAGACTTTCTGGTGCAAAAAAAACTGGTTCCAGCACTTGTTTTTAGCTTGAACTATAGCCTCTCAAAACTCACGTTCACTGGCCTCGGCCTGCTGTCGGTTCTCCGGAGTTGGATCACGTTTAGCCTGCTGTCTGACCTTTCTGTACTTGCCTCTCATAGCTTTAAGGGTGTCTGTCCACCAGCGTTTGCTGCGCTCCACAAGTCTTATTTCTGGAGTAGAGACCCAGAGACATGACCTAATAAGCACCGTTAGTGATTCAGCCAGCTTGTCAGCCATACTTTTGCCCATGCAGCTTGTGATAGCCAGCATCAGCTCATTGCTAGCCTCTTCCGAGCACCTTGAGAATAACTCCCAATTTGCCTGCTTGTAGTTGAGCCCTCCATCGTAATTGGTGAGTTGCTCGCCGCCGCCCCATTCCCACTGACTAATGTCTGTGGTATTCAAATGCCAAACTTGTAGAAAATGATTACTCCCCACGTCTTGACTCTCCTCAGAGTAACACAAGCCGGCGGTTTCCTTCCCAAAGACGAGGTCGATGACTGAGCCACTTCTGTGAGTGGGGTCATCTGGGTCAGTAAAAGAGAAGTAGCCATGCTCATCAGCCCATTCAACCCAGAGCCTCTTTACTACAAGGAATTTGAGTTTTTGGAAAACAAATCTAGATTAAAATTTTAAAAAGTGCTATTACTGACAGCAACAGATAAACTAAAAAACTAAACAATATTGTCAAAATAAATTTCAAAACTAAAAGATTTTTCCAATAAAAAACTTCAATCAGAAAAATAAAAATGATATTAATATATATATGTACGTTAATCCTCATTGGATATTTATTATTCTTACATGAACTAATACAAGTAAAATCTTCGAGTGTTTAATCAAGTTTCCAACCTATTTTGCCGGCCTATTCTGGCCTTGCAGTTTCTAGTGAAGTCCCCAATGGCTGTTTTGTCAGTTTTTTTCCTCATTTGGTAGGAGCTCGGTCGTTTGCGTACCAGCTCATTTGGTGCCGTCTAAGAATTTTCATCAAATCTGCGACCATTGTAGATATAGCTTATTATGATTTTCGGCTGTGTAATCTTTTGGTTTGGAGCTCGTAGCCCTTTTTTTTTATTGCTGTGAAAGGTGTTTTTTTTTTTTGCCCTATTTTATTGTGCTCAGTTTTGCGGCAAGTACTACTTCATAGCCTGAAGTTCCTTTGGTTTTTTAACAGTGAGGCTAGGTCCAGGAACACTCGGAAAAGTACTGCTCTTTGTAATGCTGTCCTCTGACAGTGTTTGGCGATATGTTATATGGCCTCAAACTTACCGCACTTGCAGTTGTAGTTGTCTTTGGGGACCCTACTCTTCTGCAAGTATTTGCCGATGTCTCCATTGTATATTCTGAGTTGTGTTAATTGGCTTAATAGTTTACGGGGAAATTTCTTGAATGCTTCAGTAGTTACTAGTTTCTTTATGTGGGTTGTTGGACTTGTGTTCTCTTCCTTGGTGATTTCCTTGTGCCATGTTACAGCTTTGGTTGTCATAAACATCTGATATCTTTCTCCCCATTTGTTCTGTAGGGTTGCTTGGTTATCTTCAAAATGGGAGAGTACTCATTGAGTAAAGTAGCTGCTATCAGTAGCTACAGGTAGAGTTGTATAAAGCTTGATACAGAACGATACGAAAGGGACGTTGAGCAACTCAGAGATCACTCTAATGTGAAGCACGGTGCTGAGAATAGAAAGGAAGTAGGTGACTGTATAATACACATTAGTCAGCATCAAAAGGTAAATATGCAAGCACAAAAACAGATTAAATTTCAATTCAATGCTTGTTTATCTCGTATTATAGCTCTCAGTGCCTTCCAATATTCTGACGCGGCTTCCGTGTCATATCCACACGGGTTTCCTTTACTCTATGAGCTGGGCTTGTCCAGTACTGGCAGGTTTGCCAAGTTTTCATTTTGGGGTGTGTTGACTAGGTATTTATTTCTTGTGTCGTCGAAGTTCAACATTTCTCTCTTTTTTTTTTTTTTTTTTGGCCTTTTTTTCTTTTTCCAAAAATCTTTTTTTTTTGTAATTGTTCAAAAAACAGGATTTCCATGGCCAACTCTGTACAAAATTTTTGTTAGTTTTAACTCAAGGACATGTTCTAATCTGATCTTCAACGGCGGAACAGCAGCCTTTTTCTTCAGAGCTTAACAAATACAATCGGGCTAAGCCCCTCAGAACTTGAGCTCAGTAATCACCATCCCAGAACACTCGCGTAACATGGGCGTGACAGTGAGTTAAAGTAATTATAGTGCACATAATATATGTTGTATGAAGGTTTTTAAATGCTTTTCATTTTACTCTTACTATTCCTAAATATCTTAGCCAGTAACCTGTAGCGTTTATTCTTGATGGCTTCTGTTTATCAATAAATTTTTGGGCATTCAACTTAAACGTTGAAATATTACTCACACTAGAAATTTCAAGTTTAAATACCAGGTCCTAAAGCCACTAAAATATGCTGACATTTTAATCTCTGTGTTATGCGAATAAACTGAAATTAGATTTGAAACCTTCAAATACAAAATCAAGTATAGTTGGGGCTCTTTGTTCTTAGTATGGAGCGTAAGTTTCTTTTGACTATACGACCGTAAAAGCGCTTCAAACCCGCGTTTCCAGTCAAATATATGAATCATTGGGAAATTCCCTTTGCACCTTTGGGCCAAATTTCACAAATGCTATTGTAAACGTCTGTTTTGTAATTTATTGCTTCTTATTTGTTAACACCTTTTTAGATTGCATATTCTCGACTTTTTTTTAGGCTGGTGTATCATCATTACCATACGCTTTAGAGGAACTCCAAAATCGCTCGGACCAAATAACCTTATTTTATTGTTATATTAATCATTTGTTAACCAAATGTGGTTAAACTTTTTGCTATATGGTAGCAAGACAGGTTTGACTAGCTTTGGTTCTCAATATCTTTTTTATTAACGCACAGTATATATACATTTTTTTAGAGGAAATTTCCTACAGCAGTGACACATTGCTAGTGCTTCCTTAGCTTTTCCCCTTAGAGCCGGTCATGAACTAAAAAATTGTACTAACGAGGTACTCACAGCAGAATTAAACTGGCATTAAATTTTTGAATACAATAAGCCTGCGCTCGAAACCCCGCCAGATCCGAACCATCATGGGGATTTAACTTGGTGCTCAATGTGTGTATAGGATGGCACAATTTTATTAAAACGCATAGAACAAAAACAGGCCATTTTGATTTTATAATAATAAATATTATCAGCAGTCTTGAAGAATTAATACCATTGAACATTGATAATAAATTTAAGTTACAACTAGTTCACGTATCAGCAACCTGTTTTTAAATATATAGATAGAAGATCTGTTTATTGCTCTAATTTCTAGAAGTTATATAAATAGATAAATTGTAACGGAGCTGAACTGACAAGCCCAGCTACCATTGGCTATTATGATGATTCGTGCCTCATTTACTACAACCAATAAAACTCGAGTCTGGTTAATATTACTTCTATTATTATCTTTATTACTATTATTTGTTTTATCTTAATTGCGCATGCACTTTCTATTTCAGAGGTTGACTGGTGATCCCTCAGAAGACGTGTATTACGGTGCCCTTTTTCTAGTTCTTATTCATTTCTATGTCACAACGACATAAGCCTAGACTATTGATAACATCAACCCCACTTTCATTATAAGGTTGATAATTAACTATTATTACTTCTTCAGGACTTCTACAAGTCCTTACTTGCTTTGATTAACTGTTATTACTTCTTCAAAACTTCTACAAGTCCTTATCATATTATCCTGTTCCCGGATACCAAATTCTCTTACCAAAAGACCAATTCGTGATTGTGGCTCAGTTCTTTTCTTCTCCAGAGATATTATAAATAAAGAAAAACTTTCCCTTGACACACGGACTGAGTTCGTGGAAAATTCGGTGCCATCGAAGTGAATGAAATATATAGTGAATGGCGCATTCCCCGCTAAGAGAGTTATTTTTGTTGTATTAATGTCTTCTGTGTATAATTTTTAAATAGTTATAAGAACAATAAACTGAATATATATATAAAGAAGAACTTCCTAGTTCTTTTCTTCTTCTTCTTTCTTTTATTTATTAATAATAACAATCAATTATATTTCTTCTTTTCTTTTATTAAAACGTCCCTCATTACATAAATAATTAGCTTTTTGTTGTCCTTACACCAAATAGTTAGAAGTAAATAACTTTGATTAGAACAACTACTCACCTAATTGATTAATTGATTAATTATTTTTGTGCGGTCAACCGGCATATCATACAAGATTATTTATAAAAGGGATCACTACCGTGTGATATTTATATAGACAGTGTCTCATAACCGTGGAGACCGATGTTATTTTAATTTCCGTTTCGTAAGCTTTCGCTTAAATTGTCATGTACACCTAACCATTGCCCGGATTGCTGAGAATTCTCGTCCCAATACTAGTTCGTCAGTACCAGACCTCCTAATAAAAAAGTCTTTTTTTTTTTTAAAAAAAAAATTAAAAACGTCGGAGAGTGATAATCCACAATGGGTTTGAAAGGGCTCTTAAGAAAAAGTCCTAACGGCGGTGTGTTTGTGAGGGGCATTCACCTCTCGGTATCCAAATACCAACAATAAATTGTGGCTCTGGACTAGTAATGGGCTACCCATGTACTTTCTGTTATCTTCAGTGCTCAATAAATCACCTCACTACTCAAGGGTTACCTGGAGTAGAGAGTTACGTAATCTGTTAAAAAATTTTCACCATCTTTAAACACCCTCTGGGGGGTGGTGAAGTCCTGTTTCCAGGATTCGGATCTGTCGTTTCGGTTCACCTTTGTCGCTAAAATTTGGACAGGCTTGTTCAGCCGTCTTTCATTTAGGCTTCAGGTATGCCATGTTATAAAATTGTCGTCTTCATTTGACATTTTGTCGAATAATCATTTTGTTGTTGTCGTGAACCACCTCGGATTCATCTCTTCAACAGAAAAGATGAAAGCATCAAGGGATTCTCAGAATGAGACTAGTAATGCTCATTTGCTGCCGTGTCAGTGGTCGTCCTTTTGGATAAATGATAAGTTTAGCGTCATCCCAGGACGTGACGCAAATTTCCAATTTCAATTTCAATTCAATTTCAATATATTTTTGCCCAGTCAGTTGGCCATACTAAAAAATTACTTAATACAATAAATCACAAAATGTAAAATAAAACAAAATGAAAAATAAAACAAAATGAAAATTAAAACAAAATGAAAAATAAAAATAAAAAGTAAAACTCCAGGTCCTCCATAAAGACTGATGTTCATTTGAAATTCCGTATAACCAGCTTTCGCCTTAAAATGCCGTTACACCTAGCCACTGCCCGGATTGCTGAGAATTCTCGTCCCAATACTAGTTCGTCAGTATCAGACCTCCTAATAAAAAACGACTTGAAATAAAGTCAAGAAAAAACGTCGGAAAGTGATAATCCACAATGGTTTCAGCAAGCTTCTATAAAGAGGCTTAACAATGGTGTGAAAGCGTCGAGAGAAATTCATCTCTCAACTTACAGAAGCTGGCAATTGCTTTGAGCCCCTGTTTGGTGTTG
>JAJMRT010000650.1:0-10869 GCA_030558065.1 Geotrichum phurueaensis
GAAATTTTTCCATATCAAGAAACTAAAAACTCGTTCTGAATTAATTTTACATACAAAATTCACTATTTTCTATTACGGAACTAAGAAATTTTTTTTCTGAAAAATTACGTAAGCATGTGCTAAAAATCATATTTTTGGTTGATAACCCTAACAAAAATAGAGTTTATTATAAAAAAAAGAAAAAGAAATTTGTCAAAAGTGAGAATTTTGACTGCCTACACTCACACTTTCAAGACGATTTAAATGACATTATTATCAAAAAGATAGGTTATAATGACACTAAACTTGGGATTGATGATGAAGATGGTACTATCATGGAAGCATTTCCTAAAATTTTTGCAAGCAACGCTCTAGAGTGTCTTTATCAGTTCCAACCACACGAATAACAGCAGAATAAGGCGTGCAAACGAACTTTAGAGGATATTTTGCGCTAAGAGCAAGTTTTGAGCAAGAGAAGGAGGCAAAATGAGAGCCAGAGTGATATTCAGAAGTATTTAAGATGATTAAAACACATAGCCATGTATTTTATTGTCAATTTATGTCTAATTTAACTGGCGAAATAGATCAAGAACTATTTCGATTAAGAAAATACAAACGCTGTCTACATTTGATTTCTTAAACTGGAGTTAGAGTGTATAGCATTATGGCCAAATGTACATTTTGATCTTTAATCGCACCTTTGTTTGCTTGTCTGAAAATTCGGATGGTTCAGACCTCAACCCCTAGATGCAGTATCGGTAACTAACTACTAAACATGATAAGTCCCGAATATTGTATTTAAACAATTTGTTAAGCTGTGTATTCAATTGATGAAATAATTTGATTTTAGTTTTTACAAAAACAGAAAAAAAAGTGACTAAAAATTTACTGTTCATTAACAGCAAATGCTAAACATCGTCATATACTGTACCAAAATTATTGAGTTACCGGATAGTAATCTTGAGCTCGGCAGCCCGTAAGCAATAGCTTACTTGGCTTCAGACTCAGCAGCAGCGGCAAAAATCCCATTCTGGGGAAAGTTACTTTTTATTTATTTTATTTTTCATTTTGAGAGTTTATCTCCCTCATTATCAGCGCCGCGGTGCTGTGAAATGTATATGTTAGCCATTGTTAAGAAATCACCCATTGGGCAATTGTCGACGTGCACATCACCTCCGCCTCTGCACTTTGCGCTGCAGAGGTTTGAATATAATAATACTTACTTTCCTAGTCTGAGCTCAGTGACCTGAATATTTCAAAGACCCGCTTTGAAATCGAGGCTGGGCCAAGTAGACAAGAAGCCATGCAACTACTAGCTAGCCATGGCGTGAATTGGCTAGAAATGTTCATGCACATATTATAGTCTGATGTAGACGAGCATGCGTCTGAGTTGATGTGGAAAATACAGCAGACTAGCAATACGCAACTTCCTAAATTATTCAACTCGACGCCATGTCTAACGACTTTACTTATATTGATACCCGTTTCTTTATTATGCATTATTGCCCGTGAGCTAGGATTTTGTCAGCCAGTCAAAAGTCAAAAAAAAAAAAAAAATTATACAGTAGGGATAAGATTCCAAAATGATTAGTTTTATTGAGCTCAGTCTGTAGCACTGCTTTATTCCATGGCTTAAAATATAACTAACGAATTGTCAGAGTTTTGCTTGATTATTATGGCTATTCTGGCTCTAGAGGAAATATTTGTATGTTTTGTATGCCACGAAAGCACAGAAACAAAAAAATAAATCCTGAAACGTCTAGGAATTTATTAAAACTAGGGTCATCCAAGAGTGCCGTGCGATGATAAAATTAGATTGCAGCAGGACTTTAATGTACCCTGGAACCGGATGCTAGCGTGAATTCTTGTGAAGAACTGGCCTGATGGTTAAGAAAAAATTAGTAGATACATACCGCAGACTTCTACTTTTGAGCCTTAAAGAATTTTAGCTATACATTATAAAAAGTAGTCATTTTTAACTTGCAAAATTAACTTCAAGCATTTATTGGAAGGGCTCGTAGCCATAGAACAGAAAAAATTGCAGTGGACCTGAAAATGAAAGACGGTCGGTACAGCTGGTCTGGTAGCCAAAAAGGAGACCAGTTGTAAGCCCTCATCTATCAAACCAGGCCTAAAAATTTCAGTGTTTGGAACATTAAACCACTAGCTCTATTTGGCTCACTACCGGAGGCGCCATTTTAATAATTATATAATTCCTCAATAGTATACATCGGTACCAGTGTAGGTCTTTAATTTTTTTCAAAAAAAAAAACATTAAATCGTATTAAATGAAGAATTACGTCTCTTATGATGGACACGGCAGTTGTGTGCAGTTTCGAATCGTGCAAGGCTGACATGATACTAATATAACTTGTCTGAAGGGACAAGAGAACAAAAAGAGTTGTGTACGTTCTACACTACATGCTTACTATGGATAGTATTTATGCGCTCTGATGTATGAAAATGCAGCCAAAACCAAACAGACGGTACTGCTGTATAATTTTCAAATGCTTATTTCAATCTCGATGATCAGATAGAGAAACACTGCCGTCATCACTACGAAGTGCACTCGTCAAGCCAACTCGGGGACATCTAAATTCTTTTCCAGAAGCTGGTAGCAGCCTGGTAAAATAGCCAGACGCACACTCTTAACTTGATTATAGTCAAAACATTAGTGGAAGCACAAGTGCGCAATCTTGTATAATTACTTTTCATTGCCCTTACAAGATGGCGGGAAAAAAAAATGTCCCAGATAGGATAAAAGCATATTTCTCGTCGGAATGTTTGTTCCGGTGCCCTTCAAAAAAAAAAAAACTCTTTTTGTTAATAAAGGATTATATATACATAAATATTTAATATTTATAATTGTTTGAACGTGGCTCAAAATCGTCAAACCATCCGTAAAATTAAATTGTTTGTTTTTTCAAGGTCACTGTATAAACATCAATTGAAATTTATTACTTTCATGAGACCATTAAACAACCTTAGTTTATATCTTTTTGCAATATTCTTTTGCTGATAGTGTAACTGGAATAAAAAGATCCTTAACCAGTTCCGCGTGTGTTTGTGGTTGATGCTAGTGATGCCAGGACGAGTAGTAACCTTTCTAATTAAACAGTGCCAATTTGAAGTCAGATTTGTATAAAGAGTGGCTAAAGTCAAGACATCCAGACTTCTCATTTTGAAAATTTCTTCAGCATTAAAAATACCTTAAACTACCTGTATCGTCAGTGCCAAACTTCAATTGCGTACATTTTGTATGGTGTATAAAGTTAGATCTCGAATCTTCATATTTCACTGCGTTTGTTGTCATTTTGTAGGAAGACCCAAATGCTTTATGTATTCTGTTGGCTTGCAGGCACCTGCATACCCAAAACTTCAATATCTAGACCTGTTAACCTTTGGGAAGTGGGAGCCATAGGTCTTGAGTAGCTCAGGAATTGTTGTTGTACATTACAGTAAGAGTGAAATGCACGTGTAAATGAGTATTACAAGCAATAGGGCTCTTCAAAAGCCAGAGAGTGACGTGCAAGACTGTTAACACTGCTATTTTTTTCTTCTAACTATGGGGTTGTACGTCGGGCTACCAGCAGTTACCATTGGAAAGCTTACTCTTTCAAGACTATACTCAGTTCATGGTACCGTATTGTTATTATGCTTTCTCTGTGGAAAAGCTTGGATTCACTCCACGGCACAGTTGCCCGCGAAATGACGGTGGACCTCTACAATAGTACAGAAAAAATTCCATATCGGTTTATTGTCTTTATTTAATAAAATATTTCAAAAATAATCATTAGAATGAACTGAAAAAAAGTAAAGAGAGACATGTTTTAAAGCATTAATTATTTTAGAAACATTTGACCTTATAAGAAAGCACTGGAGAATTAACCTTTCAAGTGCAAGACTTTTTACTAGTAAAGCCCATGTGGTAAAAAATGATCTGAGATGCATAAGAACTGGTTGACCTCCACTGAAAATTTGCAAGTAATGCAACCGTGGCAACCCGCCCTAGTCAAGCAAATCATCAGCACTAAAAAATTGCAGTAAAAAAATTGGAAACTGATAAAAAAAAAAAACAATAAATTTTTTTTCTGGGTATCAAGGAGAATCTTGACTTTAAGCTGCTTTAAAGCATATTTCCTCTTATTGCGCTTTTGAAAATGCAGAAAAAAATTTTTTGGGGAATGTCTGAATTTTTTTTTTTAAAAAAAAAAAGGTGGGGATAACTCTGCTCGTCAATGAGGGTATTTTTTTTTTTTTCAACGCATGGCTAGTAATGTTTTATTTGAAGAATGAAAAACTACAGGTTTTCTGAATCCTTTCTTGTATTGAGCTAAGATCTCATATATAGCACCATATGAGTGATATTGTGATACTTTTGGTGCCTAAACTATTTACTCATTATTTGAATTTGTCACAATAATTTTTTTAAGATTGATTAACAGATTTTTTCAACTCGTCTAGATATGTTTTCACAATGACAGTTGACTCAAATATGTACTTTTCTTGATATTTTTAAATTTTTAAATTTTGCAATAATTTCAAGCTCTTTTGGATATATTGTCTGCCAATATTAGGCTTTTAAGGCGTTTCCTTTTTCTTGCGCTGCGCCAGTTAAAGAAAAAAAAATTGCAACTTATCTGCATAGGTTTACTAAGTAGAAACCCCTATCGGACTTATTTTTGGCAGCTTCGTCGCATATAATTTGAGGTTTCAGTGTCCCCTCAAAGGTTTCACAGGTTATGCAAATATTTATGTTGTAAGTAAATCAGCTATTTTAGATATCAGCACATGTCTTTTTATATTCAAAAACAAAAGCGGTGAAATTGATGATTCTTACGAAAATCTGTGTTCAATATCCTCGCTCCCATTGATATCTAAATTACTCGGTCAATTACCACATAGCCAATCTAATCAAATGATAAAAAAAAATAAAAACCCACTGGGAAAGCTGTGTCTCTAAAATTGTTGAAAAAAAAAACATGTTCATGGTTTTTATAGATATTACCTTAATTTTGATAGCAGAAAAACAATTTAAAAGTGATTATTTTTTTCAGTCGAGTTGCTGCACTCAAATTGACCGTAAAACTTCAATTGCGTCTGAAATAAAATACTAATGCCACTGCAATTTTTTTTTTTTTTGTTTGTTTTCTGGCATCAGTGCCTTCAATCATTTTTGAAGCTGAGCTCAGTAACAATAGAAACTTTCATTTTGTCCGTTGTCATTTTACTTTTCTTTTTTTTTTTTTTTTACCTAGTTGGCTTTTGGTTTGTATTCACGTTGCTCTATTTCTTTCTAGTTCGAGAAAGATGCTGCACTTGTGAGATTGAAGACTCCATGTTTAATCTCTCTACTGGTTTCTTTCCTCAATTTTCAAACGCTTTGTTCATTTATTTTATTACGATTTTATATACTAAGCCAGTTTATGCCATGCTTGGCTAGTAAAAGAATAGCCTTGCTTATAAGCTTGTCCCTGGGAATACTGCTACCAACATGCTTCTAACATTATTAAAACAAAGGTGATCATTGACACTAAATTGCATAGTATTATCAAACCATTTTCAACAAAGGCTTGTTATTTCTAGCTTATTTCGCTTAAATTTTGCAACCGTTTCGCCTATTCGCGAGGGCACGAAAATCGAGAAATATCAGGTATTAGTCTTTGCCTAACAAAGGGGTTTTAATCTTTAGTCCTATCTCTCGTCTTTAGTCATGATTATTACGTAAGTGTTATACATAGCTCTGTCATCATATTTACTGTTGCTGTAGCAACTATTGACTCAGCACATGCAGAGTGCTTACGTAAATGTAAACAAAAACCTAAAAAAAACAAACAACATTGCCAATGATAATGATCTCCTTTTTTTTTCCTCTTCTCCTCCTCTTTTTCAGAACCTCCAACTTTTTATCCCTCCAATCACCAAGTTCATCATCTCAATTCTACGCCCCTTAATTCTTTTTTCTGTCCACACAGTTAAATAAAAGAAATAACAATGAGAGAAGTTATTAGTATCAATGGTATGCTTTACTCTTCCCCCTGGATTCTTCAATTTTCTTTTTTTGTTTCAACTTGCCATTGAATGATTTCTAACCTTTTTGCATCGCAACAGTTGGTCAGGCTGGTTGCCAGATCGGTAACTCCTGCTGGGAGGTATGCTCTATGGATTGCCCTCTATTGAATTGTTATCACTAACGTCTTTTCTGTAGCTCTACTGCTTAGAGCACGGTATCCAAGTATGTATTTCTTACATTCACATTCCACCTCCACATTCTAACCCTCAATTGTAGCCTGATGGTTACCTCACTGGTGAGAAGGCCAAGGGCCCCCGTGATGAGGGTTTCTCCACTTTTTTCTCTGAAACTGGCAGCGGAAAGTACGTTCCCAGAACCGTTTACGTCGATCTTGAGCCCAACGTGGTTGATGAAGTCCGTAACGGTAAGTACAGAGATTTGTTCCATCCCGAGCAGCTCATCACCGGCCAGGAAGACGCCGCCAACAACTACGCCCGTGGTCACTACACTGTCGGTAAGGAATTAATTGATCAGGTCATGGACAGAATCAGACGTGTTGCCGAGAACACCTCCGGTCTTCAGGGCTTCCTCTTCACCCACTCCTTTGGTGGTGGTACCGGTTCCGGTTTTGGTGCTCTTCTGCTTGAGCGTCTTTCCGCCGACTTCAACAAGAAGTCCAAGCTTGAATTTGCTGTTTACCCTGCACCCCAAAATTCTACATCGGTTGTTGAGCCCTACAACTCGGTTCTCACCACCCACGCCACCCTGGAGCATTCCGACTGTACCTTTATGGTCGACAACGAGGCTATCTACGATATTTGCCGCAGATCCCTTGACATTGCTCGTCCCTCTTTCAACAGCTTAAACAGACTTGTTGCCCAGGTCGTCTCCTCCGTTACTGCCTCTCTGCGCTTTGACGGTTCTCTTAATGTTGATCTTAACGAGTTCCAAACCAACCTGGTCCCATACCCCCGTATCCACTTCCCCCTCGTCACCTACTCTCCCGTCATCTCTGCGGCCAAGGCTAACCACGAGGCCAACTCCGTCCAGGAGATCACCAACGCGTGCTTTGAGCCCAGCAACCAGATGGTTAACTGCGACTTGAGAAACGGCAAATACATGGCAAACTGCTTGCTGTACCGCGGTGATGTTGTCAACAAGGATGTTCAACAAGCCGTTGCTTCTATCAAGGCCAAGAAGACTATCCAGATGGTTGACTGGTGCCCAACGGGCTTCAAAATTGGTATCTGCTACCAGCCTCCTCAGTTTGTTCCCGGTGGCGACCTTGCCAAGGTCGACCGTGCTGTGTGCATGCTCTCCAACACCACTGCCATCTCTGAGGCCTGGTCGCGTCTTGATCATAAGTTCGATCTTATGTACAACAAGCGTGCCTTTGTCCATTGGTATGTTGGTGAGGGTATGGAGGAAGGTGAGTTCTCCGAGGCCCGTGAGGATCTCGCTGCCCTCGAGAAGGACTACGAGGAGGTCGGTGCCGATGCTCCTAGTGATAACGAAGAAAACGAGTACTAGTGTCTTTTTTGTGTTTTTTAGCAGTAAGAAAATGTGTAATTTAGTCTAATAATAATTAACGTCAAACGAAGCTGGCATGATATTAATGAGATATTGGAGCCATGATGAATTCTGATTTTAAAGATATTGGCTTTGGGTTCCTTAACCTGGGCGTAGGCCGATGTTATCAGCAATTCATGGGCCGTGGGCTACTCTTGGCCCAGGGTTTGGGTCGGCTGTCTAGTCATCACTGTCAACGCGCATGGCAGTATAAAACAAGGCCGGATTTGCTGGTAAAGTTCTAATTTCTTTTATACTTTATCTTTTCTTCTGCTTTATTTCAGGAAACAACGACAACAACAACCAGAGTAATTACAATGACAGAGCAGACTCAGCAACAACCTCACAAGGTCATCAAGGCGTGTCTTTTTGACATGGATGGACTCCTGATTAACTCCGAGGAGATCTACACTCAAGTCACCAACGAGGTTCTTGCCGAGCACGGTAAGGGCGAGCTGCCTTGGGAGGTCAAGATTGAGCTCCAGGGCCGTCCAGGCCCCGATGTAAGTGCCACCATCATTGACTGATTTAAAAAAAAAAAACATTGTAGATGTATTGGTGAAATTTTTCATCAAGACTTTTGAGTCACCCAGCGATCCCTGAGCTAATTTTGTTTTCCAGGCCTCGAGATACTTTCTCGAATGGTCACAACTGCCCTACACGCCTGAGGAGCTCTTTCAGGAGACTTCCCGGCGCCAAAAGACGCTGTGGCACAAGACTGAGTTTATGCCCGGTGCCGCCGAGCTGCTGGCTCACTTGGCCGAGCACAATATTCCCATTGCTCTTGCCACCTCATCGCACCGACTCAACTTTACTCTCAAGACAACGCATCTGACCAAGGGCGGGTTTGAGCTTTTTGGCGACCACATTGTAGTGGGCGACGACCCACGCATTCCTGCTGGCCGCGGCAAGCCGCACCCCGACATTTGGCTCGTCGCGCTCGAGTCGCTTAACGCTGAGCACCGCGCCGCTGCCGCTGCCGCTGGCCGCGAGTTTACCGACATTAAGCCTGAGGAGTGCCTTGTCTTTGAGGACGGCGTGCCCGGCGTCAGAGCCGGCAAGGCCGCCGGTGCCACCGTCATCTGGGTCCCCGACGTGCGCGCCCTCAAGGTCCTTAACGGCCGCGAGGTCGACATCATTGGCGACCGCGGTGAGATCCTCGAATCGCTGGTGCATCTTGACAAGGCCAAGTATGGCCTTGACAAGCCGCGTGCTGTGTAGGCTTGTTGTTACAGATTTTAAATTAGAACTCTGGTGTAGCTTAAAACACTGTTTTTTGTACTCGCTCATGAAGGGCTTCTCGGTTGGTAGGCGCTGAACAAATGCTGATACTTATTTTTATCAGTGCCTTTAGACAACACACTGGCAGTAGTAACAATGCTATATCTTGCGTTGTTTTAGTTTGATGGTGCTCTGAATGTTCAGGTCTCAGTTGTAAATCACTTGATACTTTATCTAAGCAAAGTAGTAAGAAGAGTTGTAATCTTTTGGTACTTTCTTTAAGCGAAATAGCAATGAGAATTGTAAGAGTTGTAAGCCATAAGAGTACTCTAGTTTGTAGAGTTGGTCTTTCTCTTTGCGCTGTGTGGTTTCAGTGTTGTTATAAAATGCTTCCATTAGCCGTGATTCTAATCAAGACTATCGTTGAGGCGATTCAAAGATTTCCTCCAACTTCCACCCGCTTGCAATGCCATTTTCAAGGGCACGGAAACTTGCCCACCAAACTTTATTTATTTGGCTTTGTTATCCAACCAGCCAAAGAGATTTTGCGTCTTGGAACTTGCATCTAAGGCTTAGTCCACGAGATCTATGTTTGGAGTCCAGGCTGCCATGACAGTTGCAAATAATAAACCAACCCTGTCGGCCGTCACGAACGGGGGGTAATCTGGCCAACGTGTGGCAGGGGAAAAGGCATATTTGCTTGCAGATGACACGGGTAATGATTAAAAGTCAGTAAGAGCAAATTTTGACAGAAAGGGATAGTGCTGAGACCAGCCAATTGAAAAATAACCAAAAAAAAATAAAATAAAATAAAAAAAATAAATAATAATAATAGAAATTTTTGAAAAAAAAAAAAGAAAAAAGAAAAAAAGGAAGAAGACGAAATATATATAAAATTAAACAGCTAAAATAAATTTTGAAGTGATTGGTTAGCTGACTGTCAATCATTTCATCGAGTACATACTGGTTATGTTGGTGTCGACAACAGGTTTGGATGGCTCAGTTTCCGGTGGGTGATCTTTGACCAAGCTCTCAAGGCCCAAGGGTACTACTACCTTAGGCCGCAATGGCGACAAGCACGGACCATAAGCTTGACGCAACGAAAAAAAAGGAACCTGGCACTATTTTAAGCATGATGTAATTTGTTTAAAAACCATAAGACTGGTAATTGACAGGCAAAAGGGGGTTGATCAGATATGATGATTAGAGCTCGTTGATGCTTGCTAACGTCAATTACGGCTAAATGCATTTGGCGCACAACACACACAAGCTCGAGATATGCACTAAATCAACCCATCCACGCAGTGGTATACGTACTAAAAAAATAAAATAATAGAAATCAGTCGCGATGGGTTAGATTTCTTCTCACGTTCAGGCTCGGTTTCCTACCTTGAGATAGGTTTGTTGTTGAAAGTAGGTGTAAACATAGCACATGCGTTTAGCCACCATAATTTTATTCCTACACAAACATGAACAAGCTACTTCCCTAGGCTATTGTCACTCTTACGTCAAGGGAATGGTTTGAGAAAGTGATTACTGAGCTCAGGCTCTGAGGGGCTTGGCCCAATTGTAGTTGGTGAGCTTGGGCTTTGTTTACGGATTTTGTAAATGAGTAAAAAAATGTATCTGTTTCTTTGGATAGTTCACTGGCAGTAGGGACAATGCTAATACTTGCGTTCTCCTTTCACGGTGATCCGAGCGCTCACGCCTCGGTTGTAATCATCACTCGCTAATGGATGCTGTAAGAGTTTTATGCAAGTCTTAAAAAATCTTTGGTTATTAGAGTTGTTCCTCTTCACTTTGTGTCGTCTTAGTGTTGTTGCAAATGCTTCCTTGCCGTGATTCTTTCCAAGATGACGTTGCGGAGGTTAGGAGGTCTCTCCGCTTCCGCCCGTTCCATCTGGAATCACTTCTTCACAGTTTGCACTGAAACTTTTCACAGCAGCTTTATTAGCAAAAATCTTATATAATTCACAAAAGACACCTTGTATTTTGGAGCTTAAGCTCGGCACAAGCTGCCGTGACAGCTATAGCCAACAAGTCACTCAATAATGAAAAAAAAAAAAAAAAAAAAAAAAAAAAAAAAA
>JAJMRT010000651.1:0-10870 GCA_030558065.1 Geotrichum phurueaensis
GGGGTTCACATGAGCTTTGCAAAACAAAACAAAACAAAACAAAAAAAAAGATAATGATATACGCCGGAGGTCAATTACCAAACGAAGAACTGGTACAATGACCCAGGCAATCAATATTGACCCTTCAAAATATATTAGAATAGTGCAATTTTATCTATCATATCTCTTTGAAATTTTCTCTGTATGTGAGAAAATTGCATTTGTAAGAGCTGCTCAAAAACAATAAATGCCCAGTTATAACCAGTAGAATAAAAGCCAGAACTTGAAGCTTGAGTTTGTTGTTTCCAAGTCTGCGCTGGTGCCTTTTTACTATTTAAAAAATCTCGAAGACTCTGTAACTACACAAGCCTCTGCCAATACGACGCAGCCAATGCGGATGTTTTTGAAGTTAACCTGTCTAACAAGTAATACTTTACGCAAGTGAAAAAAAAGGCGTTGGTTCGGGGATGCTTGTATGATTGAAATAAAAAATAAAATTATATTTGCACATATTAATCCGTAGCATACAGATGCAGCGGTTGTTTAACTCCATTAATGAAGAGATGGCTTCAATCGCTTTATGAAAAAAGATTCATAGAGCACAGTACTAAAAGATTTTATCTATATATTTAAAGTGATACGCTTTCAACATTTATTAAGCAAAATAATGTAAAAAGACACTTTCTTTTCATCAGAGGTATGAATGCATATATATATATATAAATTCTTTTTATTATTATGAACGTGTGGAAACAAACAACCACAACAAAAAATGAACAATAAAGACATTATCAAAATATTGCAATCAAGACATTAGTACCTACTGAACTAACCAGGATTTCTTGATTCTCAGTTTTTCTGAATACCTGATTTATTGCATTTTGAGTTTTTAAAAAAAAAACACACACACACACACACACCCGTGGAAGGCTATCTTGCTAGCTGGTACTTTTTGGACCCCAGCAATATTCCAGATTTTGGTTGCGTGGCTAGATGTTAGAAAAGTTCAATAGCAAAAAGTTTACTTATGAATAATTGAACAGTTAAAACTAAGGTGATATCATATTTTCTGAACAAATTGGTGAATCGTGAATCATTTCCTAGGTTGACTGATTAGGTACTTGCAATAACCTTCTCAAACTTTTTTTGATATAACTGAAACAAAAGTAAAAAAGATTTTTTTAGTTCAAATAAAGTAAAAGAAAATATTGTGCTTTTCTGGCAAAAAAAAAAAATAAAATAACTTGTCAAGTCATGAATCCATTTTAGTGACATAGTTGGTGGCTATAGCTAGCATGAAAAGGCACAAAACCTTTTTTTAGCTATTGTTTCTTTAATGACTGCCAGCATTTTGAAACTTTTGATTCTTCTTTTTTGTGTGGTACCTGTCTTCCTCAAAGCAAAATTAATTTTTTCCTTGTCTAGACTTTTTATTCTCAAAGACTAAAAGTGAGCATTCTAAAATTTAGTAAAAGATATCTCAAAATATCAACTAGTTTACCTAGTAACTGAAGTATGGCAGGAAATAGTAGCTATGTTTTTAATGCAATCAATGCTAACAAATGAATTTTGGCAATTGCAAAACACAAGCTATTCAAAATCCAGACTTCAGCACTTGTAAACACAAATTTTAAAAACAATAAACTAAACCTGTTTGTTTGTCGTTGAAAATCATCTCACATAGTCGTCATAAAACTTTTTATAACAAAAAAGAATTCTTTTAGAAGAAACGTCACAATCTTCATGAAGATAACATATATAGACAGCTATATTTTTTCAAGGACGAATAAAGTATGCTATTTTACTTGGTTTCATAAAAGTGTAAACTCACTTTTGTTCTGAGCCGCAGATTCTGAAATGAACTATTTAATTTTGGCTATTTTTAAGAAATGTAAACGCTTATTTTCTTTTAATTACCGGAAAAAATAAATTTGTACACTTGCAATCTATGCCAGTTTCCGGGTCCTTTAGAAGATTAATATAGGATTGCGTTCATTGAGAATAGCAGCTTTGTTGTTACAACCCTTGAATTTTGCGGGGGTTTTTTTCAGCTTTATTGAACTTTTGTGCTTGTCGGGCCGATATACTCATTAACTTTTAAAAGCATTAGCCAAAATCCCTAATATGCGTTTGTTGACTTGACATTTGGAAGCCACATTAGAAATATTGATTTTTATTGAAATGTATACAAACCAAAATTGTTTTGATTCAAAAAAGCTAACAGCGTAGTATGCTTGAAATGCTTTACAAGTTTGGGCATTATAGGTTGTGTAGCTAAATTCTTCATTAATTGGTCCTTGTACGAAAAGAAAAAAAAAAAAAAAGTATGAAGCATACAAAATTTGATAAATTGAATAAGAGGTTGGCAAGCACACCTTTTAAAAACTTCCTTTGATCAATAATATCAATAATACAAATAGATTTAAAGATTGAAAACCAAAAATAATTTTAAACCTGATACGTTTTTGAGATCACAAGGCATACCTTTTTTTTCGACTCTTTCTGCTAACAATACTTGACGTTGAAAGGCTTTTTTCGGCGAAATATTTATCAGTAAATACTTTTTCTTCATCGATCATGGTTTATGCGCAGCTGGACCTACTTTTCCAAGATGTAACAAAACGCGGTATTTATGAGAATTTTAGTGGGAAGAAATACTTGCGATTAAGCCCCTCCCTCTTGGTAGCGGAGTAATAGTGCTCGATGTTTATTTCTAATGCATTTCGTTTAATTTACATTTGGCTTAAAATATAAAATATAAAAAAAGTATTTTGATTTCTGCAGTCTGCAAATGAGCTTTCCCAGCATAACAACGTTAATTATATAATGAATTCCATGGTTGCCATTTGCTCCAATTTTTTTCATCGTTCATGTATTCTTTTTGCTTGGCTTTTGAATACCGCGTTTTTAACTTTGCTTTTTTATCATTGGCTTGTATCCACATCGGACTTTTTGAGCTCATATCTTTGAAAACCTTGAGTCTGCAATGCCAGATTGGTCAAGTGTGCTCAAGTATTGATAATTTAAGCAAAAGCTAAGGCTGTTCTATCGTTTTTAGGAATATTTTTGTCCATCCTTTAATAATTTTCTTGATGCGTAACTATTTTTATGGCCTAAAAAAAAATTTTCCCCTTTGGGTGCTCCTGTGAAACTTGAACCCACTGTTTATAATTTTCTGGAGTCTCGCAATCTTACAGCGCAACACCGATTAGCAACTTGGAGCCGTACTTTATAACCAATGGAATCATATTTCATTTTTTCAAATATTTATGTAGTATAGCGATTTACTTGTTTACAATTCAATACGCTACACACGTCTCTGCTTCAACTTCCAGTTGTTCAATTGACTTTTACTGGTTTGTCATCGCATCTCTAAGACCCGACACAATGCTCTGGTTACTTACTTCTTTGTACATTCAAATACAGTCCCACACGAGTATTTTTTGGTGTATGGAGAATTTAAAGAGAACGAGGCCCGACTCTAAAACAGTTTTAAGGCTTTAAGCTCAAGCCTTAGTTGGGAAGAGCACAGAGTCCCAGTTAGCAATCTATATCAAGTTAAGAACCTTCAGTTACAAAGCACAGTGTGTACATTTCTGATTATGTAAAGCATACCATTTGTATTATGTAATTAATTTTGTAAGTCCGGCGAGTTTGAACAACTGAAAAGTTTCATGTCATGATAAGAATGTTGCCAACTTGAAGTTTATCCTATTTGATCAATTCACAAGTCAAGCATATTAATTGTATAAAAGCAAAATAAATTGGGCTACCAGAATTTCCAGTTAATAAAAAAATATATGCAGAATTGTGACTGTAATTGTCACTGTAATTATAGGCGACTGATATGGGGAAGTATAACCGGTAAGCAAAACCTGCAGTTGATATTCTCAAAACAAGTTGTCACTACTATCTGGCAACCTCTCTCACTCCAAAAATAAAATATAATAAAATGAAAAATAAAAAAAAGAAGAAAATATTCCGGGCAGTTTCAACAAATCCTTTTAATGGTTTAAACTTTAATATCGAGGAAAACTTTTGAGAAGTCACAAACATGCATGATATGGCTGTTGCACTGAAACTCGTGCCCTTTGCTAGTAGCTGCACAGAAAATCGTGGTAGGATCTGGCCAGACCAAGCAAAAAAAATTAGTTGGCTTTTCAAAAAAATTTCAGGTTTTCTGCAAACGTCGGTAGATGGATAATGGTGTGATCAAAACTTTCTCGATGTTAGGCTGGATCGTAACTTCACGCACGAGTGCCATAGTATTCAAAATAGAATCCGATACCTTTAAAATTGATTTGCTTTATAGTGTAGTAGAGTATCATTGAGAGCATTAAAGCGACGTTTGGTTTTTTTCTTTTTTTTTCTTTCATGAGTGGTATTAATAGTAGCATTAATGCGCAACATGAAACCGGTTGTTCAAATAGTCTGTGTACGGAGCAAGCTGCTAAAGACTTATCAAGCTTGCAAATGAACCCACAGCCGACTAAATGCATTTCATTAATTGCTACTAAATTTTGCACAGCTATGATGGATGATGAAATACCCAATTACATAGTCTACAAATATGTAACCGTAGTTCAAATTTTCATGACTCGCGTCACATAGATACTCACTTTATAGCATGAGCTGTGACTGCGTGAAGTAAACTGGAGGTTTAATATTGTGAGTTACTTTGTTTAAAAAAAAAAGCTGTTCCTAGGATTTTAGCAGATATGTGCATTTAACCGATCATATGATTGTACAGTGACAAAGCAGCTATGAAATAATTAAGCTAGAATAAATGAAACAAAGCAGCAAAAGTAGAAATAATACATGAAAGGGCCCTCCAAGTGCAGCCTAGACATTGAGCTTATACGCTGCACTGTGTTAACAATGACCGAGTATTAATGGTGAGGTAGTAAATTAAAACAAATGAAAATTAAAGTCAAAATAAGTATTAGGTTTTTTTTTTTTTTTTGTCTAATTCTCCTTTGAAAATAAACGGTCACAACCTACTCTTTTTTTTTTTTTTTTTTGAATAAAATTTTGATTGTTAATTTTTACTGGATATAGCTATCTGGTCTGTGTTGTCGTCGATGACATTTCTTTTCTCAACTTAAAACTTCTCGACATGAGCTCTATGGTCTAAAAATACATGTTAAATTCTAAAAAAAAATAAATGAAAATAGATAATAATAAAAAATAAAATAAAAATGAAATCCAGCTTGACAAGCTTGAAATTTTTTTTAAAAAAAAAAGAATTATCTCAACCAATTTGGAACTGTTTGCCTTCCTCTGTATTATAGCTCGGGCCCCTTTTTCCTTCTCTCCCCCTTTTTTTTTCTCTGCATCTGAATAAGCGTATACTTTTGCTGCTGCCAACATTACCCCCACGCACCTCGCACGCTTCCCATATGGCTACATGATATGACCCATTATGTAATCTTAAGTAGTCATTCCAATATATGTAGAAAAAAAAAAATTCTTCGTTGACCCCTAAAATACATGCCAGACCCAATCCAATAGAAAGGATAAAGAGAACCGTTTATATCTTCTCGAGCCTTGGCTGTCGATGGCCCAGCCAGCTGCTTTAATGTTCAGGTGCTGGTGCTACGCATCAGTGTACCAATTACCCACCCTGCATATTTCTGCGCTATAGTTTCTAGTCCTGTGAGGTCAGATCTTAACACATATCAAGTTACTCTGAAAAAGTCAACTATAGCCTAAGGTACCCTGTCTGATAATTCGTGGGTCTTGAGTGCATCCCTAGAAGCTGTTCTATAGAATTTCTTTAGTAAATTTTGAAATGAACTTTTTTATTACTCTTACGTAAAAAAATACAAATCAAAAAAAAAAAAAGCTCAAGTCTTTAATCAAGTCTCAACTCGCTTCGGCTTTATTTTTCGGCCTTGCAGTTTCTAGTAAAGTCCCCAATGGCTGTTTCGTCATTTTTGTTCTTATGTGGTAGAGACTCGGTCGTTTGCCTACCAGCTCATTTGGCGCCACCTCAGATCAAATCTAAGACCGTTGTAGGTATGGTTTGTTATGATATTTGGCAGTGTGGTCTTTTTGATTTACGGCTTGTGGCCCTCGGCTTTTTTATTGTTGTGCAGGGTCTTTTACTGGTTTACTTGGTTGTGCTCAGGCTTACGACATGTACTCCTTAATAGCCTAGAGCCCCTTTGGATGTATTTCAACAGTGAAGCAAGGTTTAGGTCCGGAGATACTCCGAAATCGTAATTGTATCTTTGATGCCGTTCCCTGGCAGTGGTTGACGATATGTTGTATGGTCTCAAACTCACCACACTTGCAGTTGTAGTCATCTTTGAGGGACCCTCCTGTTCTGCAGATATTCGCTGATTAGTTCATTGCCTGTTGTCAGTTGTGTTAATCAGGTTAATATTTTACGGGGAAAGTTTATGACATGTTTCTATTTTTACAACATTTATTCAAGTGTCAGAGAACCCCCAAAGAGACCTTTACAGATCACGGTTCGCCATCCCCAAGCTGAGACGCGAAGCAAGATCCATCATGCAAACTTGTAGCATTAAAAAATCAAAAAAAAAAAAAAAAAAAAAAATACAAGGCAAGCATTTTTTGTGGTTAGACTGCAAGGTATCTTCCAACTGCTGGAAAGGGTCAAGAAGTTCATTATTTTAATTTCAATTTTTTTTTTTTTTTTTTTTTAAAAGACTACTGCCGTGTAGTTTGAGCCAGTTCCTGTTCGAGTTGTTGAATCTTAAGTTTTAAAGCTGCCTCTTCATCCTTGGTGCCGGTTTTACCAAGCAAAGTTTCAGGCGCGCTAAAAAAGTTAGCGCCAGCTCTAATTTTCTCGTCAAGGTCACTAGGTAAATCACTGCTGGTTTCAGGCGGGTGAGAAACCTGGCGGGATTTATCGTGCAGCTTGATCCAGACCTCGTGGTCCAGCCGGCCACCAAAATCCTTTTGGCTCTTGAACTCCTTTGGAAGTTCTCCGATCGGATTAGGGTTGCAGACTCCATTGTCAATAGTGCTAACAATTGATAACTTGATGACAGCATGGGAATCTGCCGGCTTCAGCGTAAGATCCAGCTCCCTAGAAGAGGTTTTAAAACTGGCCACGGTTCCGTCTGCATATCCTGCAACTAATAAAACGCCGTCCTCAGCAAGAGCCATGCTGGTTACGCTGGCACTAGTGCCGTGGACAAGGGTCTGCGATTTGGTGATATCAACAGAAACAATCTGGCCGTTCTCCACTGGATATTCGACGAGGCCAGTTGTGGGGTTGACGACAAAGCGCTCTAGTGGTAGCACTTCACCTGAAACAGTACCAGCATACGCGGCACGCTCCGCTGGGTCGACGGCTATGGTGGTAATCTCGCTATTAACATCGTAGGTGTAGACTAATTGTGAGTCCACATTGTCGAAAGTGAGATTCCAAATTTTGACGCTGCTTGCAACTGTGCCATCAATGATTCTGTGAGACACTGTGTACACTAGACCCTGATTGTAACCAGACTTCACTAGCTTGGCGCTGGCGCCAGCGTCCCAGATAAATGCTGCCGTGGGCGACTCGCTAAACAACTCATAAACATTCCAACCATACACCTTGCCGCTATCGGTAGCAGAAAATAAAATAGCCTCATTTTGTGTAAATTCCAGGGCCGATACTTTGCTGTCCAAGTCTATCGTTGCAACAAGATTACCCGACGAGATTTCCCAGACTTTGACAGAAGCACCGACCCCGCCTACAAGCCAAGTCACCGATGGGGAAACTGTAAAAACATCTAATAACACGGGAATTCTAATTGAAGAAATTTCCTGCTGATGGTCTAAAGCAAACACTGCTAGGTTGTTGCTCTCACTTTCAGTTGCAAAAAAAAGTGGTGAGGATTCGCATGAAGACGGTACAATTTCAACGTGCTTGAGGGAACAGGGCGTAGACTGTTTCACACCACCGGTCTCAACTTCCAAAACATCGACGCTGTGAGTATTTGCAGAGAACAGTAACCGATTCATGAGTGCGGTGGTAGATATTGGAGGAGATTTGGTATCGTTGCTTTTGTCCAAAAATAGTTGATCAGTTTTCAGTTTCCAAGGTTGAAAAAAAAAATTTTCATCTTGGGTGGGCAAACCCAGCGTTGTGAAATGGTGAGGCTGAGTTGGGAGCAAAACCCCGTTCAATGTCAACTTGATGGTAATTAATCTTGGGCACTTGCATTCATTAATTTGTGCGTAAAGTAGACCAATCACTCTGCTATAAAAGAGAAAGTAGCTAAAGTGTTTAAAATAATAAATACCCTATTTTTTAACGGTTTTCTGAACTTATCATATGGTAGATTCAAGCTGGTAGAAGTGGTTTTAAACTCAAGTTTCACAAACACACCTAAAACGTGATTGGGATTAGAAAACGGCTGGAAGAAAAAAAAAATTAACCAAGAGCCAGTTTTACGTTTATTTTTGCAACTGGTATTTGATCATTTTATTCTCACATCTAGTGCTCATGAAACTTGTGCAATGATATGTTAATATTTATCTATAACTTTAAAAATAAAGACACTTGTGCCAATCCACCTGTCCCAGTTCTACGAGATGTAAGCTTGAAAGGCCTGATTCGAATACAGAATACTTGTCATTGTCATGCGGGGAAGGTTGTAAGTATGTATATATATATAATCAGTTTATTGCCCTTATAACTATTTGAAAATTATACACAAAAGACACTAATACAACAAAAATAACCCTTAAGCGGGGAATGCGCCATTCACCATATATTTCATTCACTCAATCTTCATACAAGGCCGCTGGCCCTGATGGAGTCAAGACGATTGCTATCAAGCATGCTTGGAAGGTAAAACCATTCAAGACCCTCCTTGCTAGACTCTTTAGGGAGTGTGTGAGGATAGGCCACCATCCCAAAGCTTTCCGCGAGGGGTACACGGTGGTTCTAAGAAAGAAAGGGAGAGCTGAAGAGCTGGCTAAATCTTACCGGCCCATCACTCTTCTTAACTGTCTGGGTAAAGTCTTAGAGAAGATTGTGCAGAGGAGGCTCTCGGCACTAACTTTAGAATCTATTTCAAAGCATCAGTTTGGAGCCCGTAAAGGGTATTCAGCTGTAGATGCGCTGGCTAGCTTGACTCACTATGTTGACCAAAATATAGTAAGAAAAAGAACAACTTCAGTTCTAGCAATTGATGTCAAGGGCGCTTTTGACAATGTTGACAAAGGAGTCTTAGTAAAGGCCATAAAAAACATGGATCTCCCCCAGGCTGCCAAGAGTTGGGTATCTAGATTTGTGAGTGCGAGGAAGACGAGCCTTATTGTTGATGGGAATCTCTCTGAAGCAAGAAAGGTTGAGACAGGCGTACCGCAAGGATCGCCAATCTCTCCTCTGTTGTTTTTCATATGCACGAGCAATCTTTACCGGACCATACGTGACGCTGGTGTTAGGGTGATTGGCTTTGTTGACGATATCACTATCTACACGAGTGGAAGAGACGCCAACAAGAACGTCACTAAGCTTTCAAATGTACTGAAAATATGACATGACTGGGCCGTAGGGTCTTACACTGAGTTTGACTATGGCGATAAGCTCGGCTTTATCCATATCCGACCTCGCTTCCCCGGCAAGAGGAAGCAAGCAAGAAAGTGGAGAAGGAAACTTGTGATTCCGGTAGATGGTGCACCGAGGAGACCTGCTCAGGGCAGTCTAAAACTATTAGGTGTCACTATTAGCCGCAGTTTTTCCTTTGCTGAACACGCTAAAAATGTGATTTCTAAGGCTACAAAAGCGGCTGGCGCAGTAGGAAGACTAGGTGGTGTCCTTAGAGGCATTACTGGTCAGACTATGAGGCAACTCTACGTTTCATATGTTAGGCCAGCCATGGAGTACGCTATTCCAGTATGGTATCAAAGACCAAGAATTTACAAGGACAAACTTGAAAGTATTCAAAATCTTGCTTTAAGGAAGACCTTGGGTGCTTTTAAAACGACTGCAACCTGCATTTTACAGCGGGACGTGGGTGTCCCACCTTTCTGCAAGAGAGCTGAGGAGCTTGGTAAGCGATATTCTCTGAGAGCTCTTAGGGATGTTAGCCCGAAGAACTCAGTTAGGAGGCTGATTAAGAGGCAAGGCCCTGTGACTGAAAATGAACCGCTAGCGTTTTTAGTCTATCAGACTTGTCAGATAGAATCAGCTGGAAAAGATGTCTTCTGGAATACCAGACCACCTTGGAAACGTGCTAAAATAAGCATGGTGCTCAAGGCTGCCAAAATCACTGCCAACCTCAGGAAGAGCGTTAGATATCAAGCTCGTTTAGCCTGGAGATCAGAATATGATGAGAGTTCTAAGGGCGGCTTTTACAGGTCGTTTACCAAGCCTGACCTCTATGGCGACCCAGGCAATTACAGTTCTCTTCGCAGCGTCATGGAAAAAGCAAACTGTCACACCCTCAGCAAGGTGGTGCAATTGAGAACTAGTCATGGCGTTATTGGATCCTATTCTAAAAGGAAAGAAGTCTTGGATAGAAATCACAAGTGCGAATGTGGCCAGCCTGAAACGGTTGTACACCTGCTGAAAGACTGCGCCCTCTGCGAATCAGGGCGTAGGCGCCTGAGAACATGTTCTCCGGAGCTTGACATTAACGTCCTACTTGATACCAAGAAAGGCATTGAAGCGGTGGTCAAGTTTCTCGATTCGTCACCGCACCTCTTCAATTGATGGTCAGGTTAACAGCATAGCCTGTCAAGGTTTTACCGGCTTGCCCTCCCACTCAACATAACGCACTGTAGTGACGATCATGTCGGGTTTCCCTTGACACACGGACTGAGTTCGTGGAAAATTCGGTGCCATCGAAGTGAATGAAATATATAGTGAATGGCGCATTCCCCGCTAAGAGGGTTATTTTTGTTGTATTAATGTCTTCTG
>JAJMRT010000652.1:0-10843 GCA_030558065.1 Geotrichum phurueaensis
TAACTAAGTGATAGATTGAAATGGTATTCAAAATATTGTTTTTACTAGATAGAGGAGTATTAATTGTGATAACTAACTGTTGGAAGTTTAGAGTTGTCATAGAGTGCAGAAACTGACACTGCGGCTTTGCAAGCTCTTACCTATTTAGTAGGTTAGACAAAACTACATTTATATAAGTTTTTCTTGTTTTTCTTTTATAATTTCGTATTTACTTCTATAACGCACATTTCATTGATTTCATTGATTCATATTTTTGTTATATTTGTTTTGCCATTTCACAGCCTCCCCATCAACAATGTCGAATCTCGCGCTCACTGTTCAACACTAACTTACTCCACCCTGTTGATAGAGGATCCTGTCTCAGCCCAGGGAGCCATGCAAGCAATTTGGCAGCCCCGGGCCAGCTTTTTTTTTTTTTTCCTACTGAATTAGCACCTTGCGGAAACCGATATCCGCATGATATATGCGGTTAAGTTTTTTTTTTTTTTTTTTTTTCCCAGACCAGCTTACTGGGGCGGCTTCCTCCACAAAAGCAGCATTTTTTGCGGCTCATGTGGAAGATTCCGGCCGTCTTGAAATTTTCGCGTCGTACCGGCGCTGCTACAAATAGCCCAAGGCCCAGGTAAACCTGGTGGCTTCTCAGGATATAATTATCCATAGGACACCTAAAACAAACCAGATAATACACTATATACACTCAAACTCTCTTTTAAGGAAATGAATGTAGACTGTGTTTCAATTTGCTTGATACAAATATTCCTTGGTGAATTTCGACAGCTAAATTAGACATATATTGACAAGAAAATGCATAGCTATGTGCTTTGATCAACTAAAAAACTTCAGAACATCACTCTGGCTCTCATTTTGCTTTGGTCGTCTCTTGATCAAACTTTGCTCTAAGCGCAGAATATACTCTAAATTAGCCTGTCAAGGTTTTACCGGCTTGCCCTCCCATTCAACATAACGCACTGTAGTGACGATCATGTCGGGTTTCCCTTGACGCACGGACTGAGTTCGTGGAAATTTCGGTGCCATCGAAGTGAATGAAATATATAGTGAATGGCGCATTCCCCGCTAAGAGGGTTATTTTTGTTGTATTAATGTCTTCTGTGTATAATTTTTAAATAGTTATAAGGACAATAAACTGATTATATATATATACTCTAAATTTTGCTTGCACGTCTTATCCTGCTGCTCTTCGTGTAATTGCAATTGATAAAGGCATTCTAAAGCTTTACTTGCAGAGATTTTAGAAACTGTTTCCATATAGTATTATTTTTACCATCAATCTCAAGTTCAGCGTTATCATAACCGATCTTTTTCAGAATAATGTCATCTAAATCGTCTAGAAAGTGTGAGTGTAGGTAGTGAAAATTCTCACGTTTGGCAAATTTCTTTTTCTTTTTTTCATAAAAGAATATTATTTTTATGAATAAACTTTATTTTTGCGACGGTCATCAACCAAAAGTATACATGACTTTTAGCACATGTTTTCGTAAAGTTTTTAGGAAAAAAAAAAAAAAAAAAAAAAGCAACAAATTTCCTTGCTCCCGTAAAAAGAAAATCGAGAATTTTGTATGCAAATTTAATTCAAACCGACTTTTTTTTTTTTCTTGCTATGGAAAACCTCCTGAAGTTAGTCTTCCTTACTTTGGAGTTAGAGTGTACTGTACTACTGCTACCACTACTACATTAAGTAGTTGGAAATAAAAGTTGCAGCGAAAATAAACCTAAACCTGAAATCATTGGTACTATTCTTGGTACATCTTTGTGTCCCTCTCATGAAAATGTTCTAGAATTATACGATATAAAGTTTTATGCTTGCCACAAAAAAATTTTCAAAATCTGGCTAACTATCACAGCACCAAATCTTGGATAGATTTCCAGCTAAAGTAAAAAAAAAAAAAAATCAATCCACTAATTTTTCAATCAATAGAGAGGTCCAGAAACACTTTTTAGTGGTTTCCCACCACTATATTTCATGTAAATTATTATGTCATCCTCCGAAAAATTCCGAAAGTACGAGATGCCATTTTGACATTTGGATGTCAAATGGAGACCATTTTGAAAAGTAGGATCTCCCTAAAAAAAGTCACGTTTCATGAATAAATTTATACATCATTTACATTTTGGGACAAATTAGCACGTGAACTCTAATAAGTTGACTAAATGTTCTATTTAAAACAAGAATTATATCATGCAAAAAATCTGACCCTCAGTTTTAAGATGACAAAATGCTCAAGGTATGCTTATAAATTGATTACCAATTATTACTTTATTAGGTAATTATTTTTGCTCTCCCAATGATGTAAGAAATGGCATCTGGACCTCTCTAATAAATGACCATATCTACATACATTTTTTTTAAAAAAAAAATTCATTGAAGAAATAAAGCTTGGAAAATCTCATTTCTATTATTTATAAATCTGTGGGATTTTTCGTAGTAGCCGAGGCTGATTCCACTGTGAACTTTGGATCCAGCAAAAGATATAGCATCGGAAAAGTATAGCTGTTTACCACACACACAAAAAAGAGATTTTTTTTCTATATCAAATTAATTTTTGCAGTTCCAATTTTTTTTTTTAATTTTTTTTTTTTTTTTTAGTTACATGCGATGCGGAATTGGTATCATATTTCTAATGGGTTTAATCCATGCATGGTATTTTTCCTTCTTTAATGTATGGTAATGGGATTGGCAAAAAACAGTCACAACTCTCATAATTTTTCAAAAACCATTTTATTTTTTTTATTTTTTTTTTAGAGCATGGTATCTAAACATAACTTAGAGGAAAGAATAGAAGAGATAATATTGATTTTTTGAATGGACTTATTACTATAGTTTGGCTTCACCTACAAGATACTTTGATACCTGTGACAACTGACGAAGGCCATAGGCGAGCTTCAGAGTTATGCTCGATAAATAGATAATCAGGCTATTGTCCTTTGATCAAATAATTAGAAATAAAATTACAAACCAAAAATGACATTGACACAAGTTCATGTTACAACCCAACCTTATTAGGCATCACAATCGAGAGGGGAAGCTTGTGGCCTGGTGAGATACTACTTGATCTCTTATTTTTTTTTTTTTTTCAGGCTACAGGTACAAGCGCGCTACGAATAAAATCCAATTCCCATACAAAAAAAAAAACTTTTTCATGTATTAAAAGAAAAAGTTAAAAGAGGAGAACTGTCACGATTCTCTCTATACATACTATTTATTTATTTATTTTTGTTTTTCTAACGGGCAAACACGGGAAAGGGAGCCCGTAATGTCCGAGTAGCCCTAGAGATACGAGTAGATACTTTTTATGCCTTTTGGTGTAGCCCCAACACCTTTGGAAAAGAAAGACCATATTTATCTCACTACTAAGCTCTTCAGGGCTCCAACCTCACAGAGCATAATCGCCAACTAGTTTCAGCTACTCGGCTCCGAACAGTACTTTCTTCAAAGGGTAAAAAAAAAAAACAAATCAATGCATCATTATAACTTATTTAAATTTTTATACAAGTTGAATAACATGAAATTTGGCGTGCGGCACGGCTCTATCTTATCTTTTGCTACTATAAACAAAGTCTAGAAAAGCTAATTCTTCAACTTTGGTTGATGCCGTTCCAATTTCGTATATTGTTCTAGAGAATGTCACTGGATCAAAAATATCGGAAAAAAAAAATTAAACAATTAACATTATCGAGGGCACAACTGGCCTTTAGTATCAAAAACCACATCAAATTAAAAAAAAAAAAAAAAAAAAAAAAACAGAATTTCGTGAGAAAAAAAAGTATGTATACAACATAGTTTCAAAATATAACAAAAAAAAAAAACGAATTAAGAATAATAAACTTAACCGCTAGTAGTTCCAGCGGCAGCAGCGGCAGCAGCAAGTTCAGCAGCGGCTTGGAAGCGGGCCAAATCAGTCATGACCATACCGGCAACAGCAGCAGACAACAAAGTAGAGATACAGCCAGTGACCAGGGACGACATAACCAAACCTGCAATGTCACCAGTTCTAGAAGGAGCAAGTTGAGAAAGGACACCAATGTTGGTACCAACTGAACCCAAGTTGGCAAAACCACAGAGAGCGTAGGTAGCAAGCATACGGCCACGGATAGAAAGATGAGCATACTCATCACTAGAAAGAGCAGCGTAGGCAACAAACTCGTTTTGAATAACCTTGACACCAATAAGCTTGGCAACATCGTAAAGTTCATTTCTAGGGGTACCAATGAGGAAAGCCACGGGGTAGAAAATGTAACCGAAAATCATCTCCAATGTAAGGTTCTTGATGTTCCAGAAACCAGCAAACCACGTCAAAAGGGCATTGATCAAAGCAACCAGGGCAATAATACAAAGCAAGTTAGTCATAATGGTACCAGCAATGACAATACCAAGCCAAGCACCGTTTGAGAAAGCATGAAGAACATTGTGGGCTTCATCAGTTTCGTCGTCAGGAATAACAACACCACCATCGGTCAGGGTTTGTTCAACTTCAGGGTATCTAAGCTTGGAAGTCGCCAAGGAAGCAGGAATAGACATGACACAAGAAGAAATCAAAGCTTGCGGGGAAACACCCATGGAAATATAAGACACAAGGACCGAACCGGCAATAGTAGCAAAACCAGAGGTCATGACTTGGTGGTACTCAGCCTTGGTCAAGTGAGGGGCAAAGGGCTTAATGAGAATGGCAGACTCACCCTGGCCAATGAAGGGAGAAGCAGCAGCAACAACAGCTTCAGCACCAGACACGCGCATACTCCAGTAGAAAAAGTGAGCAAATTTGCCAATAAACCATTGAATAATACCCCAGTAGTAAAAGATGTGAACAACAGCAATAAAGAAAATAATGGCAGGAAGGACAGTGAAAAAGAACATGCCGAGCTGAGAGATAGTTGTGTTTGTAATAAACGCACTACCATCCTTGGCAAAAGAAAGCAGTCTTCTACAGAGAAACGAAATGAAATCAAAGATATCATAACCAGCCCCAGTTCTCAAAACAAAAAGCGCAACAATAAACTGAATAAGCATACCAGAAATAACCGTGTGCCAGTTAATCTTTGATCTATTGTTTGAAGTGGCCCAGAGACCAAAGAGAGCAACGACACAACCGAAAAAAGAAACAGCTCGCTCAGATCTTGGGGAGCCGCCTTCAATCTCAGGCGAGGCAAAAGTACCAACAAGAATAACGGCAACAGTACCAACAGCGGCAGAAAGCAGTCGCCATTTGGGCGGGATAAAGTTCACGACTCTGGTAATGGTTTGGTTCCAAACCCAGCCAGCCCACACTAGGAGGTAACGAGCGGGAAGGTGGAAAGTAATAAGTCTGGCCATTATAAACATCCATAATAATGTGGGGATCAACCATTTGTGTCTGTGCTTGTCCTGAGCCACGATAGAAACCCACCAAGCGGTGAAAAAGCATCCCCAGAAAAGATGGACAGCCCACATGTATTTTCTGTAGAGGTATTTGTAAGTGTTGAGTTTAATAATGCTTTTCCAACCACTAGGCTTTTCGAGATTATTGGGGGTAGCCTGGTCTTGGATGGAAGCGGAAGTATCGTGTTTTTCATCGGTACTAGATTCATCTAGCTGTTGAGTTTTTTCTTCAATAATGTGCTTGGTATCAACAGTAGGATCTTGAGGCACGGGGTCAGACTCTCTTGGCTGAATGTGGGCATCTGCGTGGACCACAGGAGGAACCTGAGCGGACGCAGAGTGGTGAATGTGACCATGTAAATGTTGATGACGAGGGTCCAATGCCTCGTCGTAATGCTGTGGCTGGGACATGGTATATTAATGTATTAATTACAATGAAATGAGGATAAACAATTTCACAGAGAAAATGATATAGAAGGAAATAATAAAAAAATGAATAAAAACTTTTGTCAAAATCGAGGAAATTGACCATTTATATATTTGACAAAAAAAAATTTACTGAAGGCTCATTGAAATCAAAACGGTGAAAATCAATACGATAAGAGTTGAGTATGTTTGATATTAAAAAATATACATATATATTTTTTAATAGGTTACCGTTTGATAAAAAAAAAAAAAAAAAAAAAAAAACCAAATAAAAGAGGGCCGTGGGTTTTTTCTACTGTAAAATAAACCTAAATATCAAAAAAAGTGTTGATAAATTTTTTACATAACTTCATGATCAGTTTAATTTTCCATCTAGACCATAAAATAACTGCTTATATTGAACACTAAGCTAAAAATACATGTAAATATATCAGTGATTAATGTAGTAGTTGATAATAGGCATTTTCATCAGGTTGTTTTTTTTTTTATCATTATTTCATTTATTATTTAATTGTTTTTCTTGTAACAAATTTTTTTTTCCTTTCCATTCTGAATTTTCTTGGTCTTCCTTCTTTCTTCTTTTCTCTAATGATGGAAATAAAACCGAAAAATAATGGTGACAAAAAAAAAAAAAAATAAAGAACCAAAACCCGGCTCAATGAGGCAAGTTTGAAGAAAAAAAAAAGGTGGTCTTTGCAACATATCACCCCTATATTTTTTATGTGTATCAAGTCTTTTTTTTTTTTTTTAACACATTTACCTAAAAAATATATATATCTATATATTTTGAATAGCATCCATAAAATACATTCATAAAGTACATTTGTAAAGTAAATCCATGAATACAACAACAGTGATAAGGGAAAATAAAAAATAAAATTTCAAGAAATAAAAAGAAATCTTAAAGTTTATTCGGAAAGTATTTTATCCAACCGTCGGAACCCGGAATGACTAAGCCGTGTGGTAATGAAATTGGTTGATAAATCTACCAACCTTCAATACTTATTATAAAAGAAAAAATAAAAAGCAAATCCTTTAAATCGATAAGCAGATATAGACTACTAAGAAAAATATATAATTTAATAATTCATTGTATATCCTGGTTTTACCTTATTCCCCACGAACTCGTTGCAAAGACCTAATGATCAAACAATTTCATCTCCTAATGTAGCGTACCATTCATGAAGCTCGGTCTTAAATTTTCCTTATTCCATATGTAGTAAACAACCCTTTTGCTTTTACGCATGATCAAGAATCTCTTTTTTTCTTTCTTTTATTATTATTATTATTATTATTATTATTATTATTATTATTGAAATGCAGTACTCTCACTTGGCTGATTTGGCCTCAATAACCAACTTTTTAGCTTTTGTCAATGACTCTCTAATAATCTCGGTTTCCGTGCCGTCACCCTCAAAAAAATACCTAAACTCATAACGGCTATTTCCAAAACATGGCTATGTTAATGTTCGGCGCATAGTTTTATTGGAACCGAAATGCGAATAGCCACTTGCCATTTATTGGCAATAAAATTGACATCTATAATCCTAAAGTCCGTGATCAATTTATATATATATATAGATAGATAGATCTATCTTGGCGGTACGGATTCCAGCCATTGTAGATAAATTAAAATAGGCTTGTCAATCTGAGCAACCATTAGTTTACCACATAAAATCCTATATACAATAGCTAAGTTTTAAATGATCGCTTTAGCTCCCCAACTATTATTTACGATTTGGAATACATATACACGACAAGTAGGCTTTGATTCACTCTTTTTCTTTTCCCAAGTAAATAAATTATACCATTGTGTACCATAGTAATTATGCCTAAAATAATCTGACATGCAAATGTATGCAAAACACAAGGTTTTCTTGACCTCTTGGTACATAGCCGCCAAAACCCCAACCCGCTCATTATAACTGTAATGATATTAAAATTCCTCTCATGAATGATTAATTATACTATAGATATTTCCAAAATATTTTTGCTGGGTTTTTGCAAATCCTTCGTTTTTGACGACAAAAAAAAAAAAAAAAGAAAAAAAAACCTTATCGCTTGGGTTCTAGTCTTTGTATTTGAAACATTCAACTGTCAATTACGTTTTTTTTTTTTAAGCTTAACCTTTTTTTGCTCGGTAATCATCCTTCATGAGTCTTCTACTTGTCCTGGATACAAATTTCAAAGTGTTCAAAAAATAACTACAATAATAATGATAATTATTATTATTTTCCTTGGTAATGGACGACCACACTGTTGATATCAATATTCTATTTCGCCAGCATGATTCTATCTCGAAAGCTCGTTTTAACTGCTCTCAAAATGGCTTTTTATCAGGCTTCTGAGGTACTGTACTGCCATAGATTAGTTTGTTTTGAGCAGGTTGATATACGTGAAGCATTGACATGACTCGTGCCATAGAATCTCACAAAATATGGTTATGATCATACCCAATTCAATTTTTCTAACATTTCTGTTTTTATAAGGTACCTATATATGATGACTATAATAGTTATCGATTAAGGATAATATGGTATTAGATAAGTAATTTATTAAAAGCAAAAAAAAAAAGTTTTTGCTTTCTAACTCTAGCTAAATTGTTGAAATACCTGTTGGTTGGTTTCATACTTGAAGATAATATACAATGCCAAATCGCTGCATAAGTAAACTATTGGAAAAAAAAAAGACTTGATGGCGAAGGAAAGAATTCAACAGAACATGAATCCTTGGCATAAAAAAAAACAATCACAAAATCAGGCACTAGAAAAAGCTGTTTCATAGTTGTGTACGCATTGCAGCTATTAAATTTCAATACTCGTCTAAAAAGTTGGGTTGGTTTTTTATCCATCTTATTTAATAACTGAGTGGAATATACTACAAATTTTATTTGTCTTTAATTTATTATTTCCTTCTGCCATAAATGGTTTCAAATAAGCTCATCTAACTTTTTTCACCTTGAGTTTACTCACCCATTGAACATTTTTACATTTAAACTATATGAAGAAAGGTTCAAACTTCATTATAGTTGAAACCCTTTTTTTTTTTAGTTACTAAATTCAAAACCAAATTTAACTCTTTTTTTCAGATTCCAAAAGGGGGGTTAACCCAGTAACGAAAGTTATCTCTGCTTGTGAGTTTAAAAAAGATTTAGAAAACCCACGGATGTCTTTTAGAATTTACTGTGGTGGTGATAAAACGACTACGCCTACAAGTTCAAAAAGTTCGGAGAATAGGGGTTGTGGCTACTTGAAATTAAATCTAGAGATGGTGGCTTTTATTTTTTTTTCGCCGACGGCTGCTTTGATAGAATCAGTCGTCAAAATCAGTACATGAGATGACCCCGTCTTTGAAACTGAAATTTGGATGCAGCAAAATCACGGTTCAAGTTAGAAGTTGGTTAACCCTCCGTGCTAGTAATTTTAAAGATTTTCATTAAAAAAAAATTAATTTACAGGCTTGTCTGAAAAGTCTAAACACTAAATCTGACATTGATGATACTTGAAGAATTAAAACCTCTGGGGGGTTGTTTTTTTTAATTGGCCGAGCCTACAACCACTACAGATGGTACTAACTCCAGCTGAGGCTAGCGGTTTCTCGGTACATTATTACAATGGAAGATCTAACGAGAGTTGTTATTGTTCATCCTCCCTGATCTTATGCATACATTGATAACAGTTTTTTTTTATTGATTTTCTTTTTTCATAATTTTTTTTTAACCTGTACCAATTCTGTTACATTTCACGATATGTAATGGTGCCCAAGGGCTCAACTGGCTCTATTAACTAAAAGGTGAACCCAGGCTTATCCTTACGTAAGCGCTTGTAAATGGTGTTGAGTGATTATAGTGGAAAATCGTTACATAGATAAGAGATAAAAAAAAATATTAGGTTTTTTATATGTATACTGGGTAGTATATATACAAGTACATACTTTATTTTTTTTTTTTTTGTCAAAGTTGAAATCGGTTTAGTTTTTTTTATATAAACGGTGCCCCGTCGCCCAACTTCATGATCAAGAAATCTATGACCATTAAGTACTTGAAAATTTGGCCGTCGCCGCCCGAAATCTTTTGATAGCTTTTTATTTCTACCAACTTTTTTTAGAAAGTCTGAGCTGGGTTTTTATTTTATCGTTCCTAAACTAGGTGCAGTTGGATTGTTAATCACATGTATAAATTCTGTCTACATTTGTAATAAGTTTTAATTATTATCATTATGATAACGACTTACTACCCCACAGATATGTCAGTTATGATAAAAGAAGATTTTACATAGAAATAGACTAATCTTGGTGATTATCTTAAACTGTTGGTAAGTCCAAAAAAAAAAAAAAGAAGATAATTTGAAGTTGTATATAGATTTTTTGATAAAAAAAAAATCAGTTGCAAGTAGATAGACACTCCTACTAGTTTACGGTATACAAACCTGATTTAAATAATAAAATGAAATAAAATCTTTTGTTCCATTCAATGAGAATGATTGTCAAAAGTGCCCGTAGGCCATCATTTTTTTGTCAGTTAAATGAAATTGATAAGTTTACGATAGTTGCAAGTCACTAAATACAAGCATGTTTAAGTTATTTTTTTTTCTATCACCCATGTCAAATTATTCAACTAGCCGCAGCTCATGATCAACTCCAGAAATCTATTTTTTTTTGTATGTGTGTGTGTGGTTTTAGAAGAGACCTAAAGCAGGCTGGCAAATCTATCATGATAAAAGTGTAGATTATTTTTTTTTGTTTACTTTTATCAATCAATTAGTTGGTTTATTACAATTTAGGGAGGTTCTTTGACTTTAACTAAAAAAAAATCCTGCTGTGACATAAATTGATATGTTTGTGATGATGAAAAAAAAAAAAAAAAAAAAAAAAAAAAAAAAAACCTTGGCAGGTTAAAAAGCTTGTATTCAAATTAATGTTTGACGACACTCTGTGCCCCCGTGGCTCGCAGCCACCAGAAAATATTTATTATTTCTTTCGTAATTAATCAATACTCACCAAGAACAAATGATACCGGTTGAGAATTACTAGCCAAACCGGTAT